>JASDQU010686372.1:82439-120117 GCA_032191745.1 Picea mariana | reverse complement strand
AAATGGATTCACATTAATTGTGCCAAGAGACGCTTCCACAACCCAATATGAGGGAGATGTTGAGATGTGGGTATCATTGACATCATAATATGTTGGCCCATATAAAATTGAAAAATAACAATTCACATTATTAAACCTATATATGAGTATCCCCGTTAAGGCTTAACATATGTTAGATAAGCCAAATTAGTTTTAGTGGACATTAATACGACACTTTATCTTCTTATATATATATGAAACAATAACAATACATATTAAGTAAACTATTTATGTATATTCCACACTAAATCTCTCATCTTACACTAAGCTACAAATGGATTAACATTTTCTTATAAAACAACAAATGTTTTCTTAAGATTAGAAGACACACTTACATAAATCAATCTTAATTATAAATTTATCAAGCCATGAGAGGGATCAAATGCTTCGGTGTGAAAACCTTTCCTTAAATGTTGTATACTACTAAAATTTTACACCTACAAACATTTGATCTTTCTTGTGACTTGATAAATCCAAAATTAAAATAGATAACACTTAATATAATTAAATCCAAAAATTCTTTAAACACTAATATTCTCACAATATTTACTTAATATACTTAAGCCTTCTAAACTAGAGGACTTCGGGCCCATACCAATAAACTTAGGCAATCAACTTTGATACCTATCAAATCAATGATTCGAACAATCTTTATCACACACCTAACATCCACTAGAGTTGATAGGTAACTTATCATTGTAGATCACATGTTCTGGTTCATTGGTGATTACAAGGGATTTTGGTCCTCCCATCCAAGATTCCATTATTGTCAAGATATTTGTTATATGATTCGTTGTGGGTTTTGACTAGAGATGGTGTCTGTTAGGTTGGCCTTACAAAATTATGTTACTGAGGAATTATCACCACTACAAAAAAAATCTTTCAAAAAGGTAACTTTCCATTGCAATTGCCAATTCTATTATCATATAACCATCCTCAATTACTACTATTCAACTTTGTAGGAAAATTGTTATTGGAATTTCAAGTCTTTTTTTCTTTTTTTTCGAAGGTGGAAAAGTCTATCATATCTCAATGGTCAACCAATAGTGAAGACAATCATCAGTGGTTACTAGCACAAATGCATGCTAACTCATCACCATTATTCAAGGAAACCACACTATCTCAAATCACCATTTGGTGGTCCGTAAGATGGTAGACTTTCACTCCTACTAGATGCCTCTAGGTCTTCAACCATTAAACTATTTCCTTACATTTGAGGAAAACAATCTCTTTTCTAATCAAAAGTGGTTTTAGGGATTACTCTAAGACCATGCAATTTTGAGTCTATATATGATAGAATCAAATATGTCCACCTAATTATGATCTATAAAATATTAAAAAAAAAATCATGTTAAATTGGGGATGATCCAACTATGTAACTTCTTTGCAATCGATTTTGCTCATAGCTTTCTCTATGATATTGTCTACATTGCTCTCTTCTCGATGACCTATCATGTGCTAAAGTTTACAAGTAATTCAAATTTATAATTAAAAGGAATAATTCATCTACAACAACAATGATAATGAGTTAAACTAGTATATATAATTACTTAATTATGAAAAAATAACATTTAAACAATTAGAAAAATATTATAAATCAATTCACATAAAATTATATTAACGTAAAAAAATGATATTTTTAAGATTCATGAAATGAATTTATATAAAAATATTATAAAAAATATGAAGCTTTACACCACAATTATCTAAATTATCTAACTATAAGTGAATCTCACTAAACCAAAAGAACCTCTTTATTATACAAAATTACAAAATCAAGGCATAATATTATAATGCAAGGAAATTGGAACCACTCACATCCCACCTATTCATATCTAACAATACATTAAAGGAAAAGGATGAGTGTCAGGGAAGATTATGAGTAGAGAGAAACAAAGTGGTGATCCATTATGACTATTGAGCTTCCCTTGTAAGGATTTGTTGGGTTGTATATCCATGTCAACCCTTGTGTGTCTACAACCAAAATTACATGCAAAGGTAGCATGGCATGTTTAATCATGAATGAATGTTGAATTAACATGACTGGTCAAAGCATTGGAGTTACATGAAAACATATTAGTACGTTCAAAACATAAGGCCAAATTATCATTATTATACGCATCATTGTTGACCACTTTGTATGTGTGCTCATACTTAGACAATATTCTAGGTTGAATATCTCTTGTATGACTCCTTTAGACATGAACTTGGTCAATCTATGACTAATTTCAAGATCAAACCTCCCCACTTAAAGATTGTCAGTCCCCAACCACTTTTGTCCCACTTGGGAAAACTTCACTAAAATTTGCTCCATTGAGGTGCACCATTTGCTAGCTTGGGGCAACTATGATTTCAATGTGATATGTAGTTTCAAAATTTCGTATCTTTTTGTCCACTATTTTTCAAGTAGAACTATATCTTCTTTTATCTACATTAACTTCAACAACTAATTTTTTAGGAGCAAGATTAACATATTCTTCTTCATCATCATCTAGTATCGATGGCTTATAGAGATTCAAATGATCTACAATGAAAACTAGATGAATGCCCATGCATGCAAGTGAGAATAAGTTGATTTTGTTCTCTGCAATCTACTCAATGATGGTATAACGACCATATTTATGCATCATTCTCTTTCTAACCTTCACTTGAAAGCACTCCTAAAGGTATACTCAAACTCTATATCCTTATTTGTGTAGTGTTAATCATGCTTGGCCTTATGCTTATGCTAACTAATGCAAAGATTCTCACACTCGATCATGAATATTTCAGATATAAACCTCTATTGTGGCCTTGAGAATAAGACCCATACTAGATAATGGATCCTATGAAAAAGATCAAAGACATGCTTCAAAAGGTTAAGTGTGTATCACACTATGCAACGTGAAATTGTGACTAAGTTACACATATGGGATGTTGGCATCCCATGTCTTTATTTTTGGGTGTTTATAATTGAATGTGCACAATAAGTAATCTATAATACAATTTTCTATAGAAATTGAACCATCTTTTTGTGATGGAAGGCAATGCTCCTCTTTAACCTGGTGTCCATCAATCCCCGCAATGCTTGTGAAAATTAGTTGAGAAATCTATTGTTGCAATCAGACATGATCAATGATAGTAAAGAAAAGTGCACCTACCCACTCAAAGAATAGTTATGCAACATATTGTGATGAAACCACCTTTCTACGAGGTATTATCATGGCCATTCTTTTATCAAGCAATCCATGACTATTATCACACAATTATTTCCCTTACTAGTTGTCAATAGACCATCAAGGAAAGCCATTATAACTAAGTATCGTGGTCTACTCAGTACTAGAAGAGGAATATACTTGATCACCTTCCTATTTGTTGGCTTCAAAATGCTAAACAACGTCTAATAAACATTGGCATGATCTATATCATATTCATATGGTAGAAAGAATTCTATAAATCCATGTTTGTCTTATCATGCCAAATGCTCTAAACTATTGGAATGGTGTAATTCACACAACATTTGTTGTGTGAGATCTCCTCAAGGAACACAAATGACCATGAACTTCTATAGATTCTCATCCTTAAAAATGTAGCTACAAAACTCTATTTAGTCTGGTCATTATGAACTTTTACAATACTTCATAAAAGTCCAAAAAAACTTAGCTAATGTGTGTAAGCTTCTCTAAAAATGTAGAATCCAAACTACTAAAACTGTGTGAATATTAACAATCTCCTTGAAAATGATCTTGATAAAAATTGTACCACCTTTATTTATGCTTCCTCGCTACGAATTAATCATAATATTAGACTTCCCCAAATATATAACCACTTTATGTATAAAGAATTCTATAAATTCATGGTTGTCTTCTCATGCCAAATGCTCTAAAATATTGGAATGGTGTACTTCACACAACAATTGTTGTGTGTGATCTCCTCAAGGAACACAAATGACCATGAACTTCTATAGATTATCATCCTTAAAAATGTAGGTGCAAAATTCTATTTAATCTGATCATCATGAACTTTTACAATACATCATAAAAATCCAAAAAAACTTAACTAATATATGTAAGCTTCTCTAAAAATATAGAATCCAAACTACTAAAACTATTATCAAGTACTACCTTGACTTATACTTCCTCACTAAGAATTAATCATAATATTAAACTTCCCCAAAGATATAACCACTTTATATTCCATGCATTCCTATCTTGCTATGTAATTTCCCTCGCTAGGAATTAATCATAATATTAAACTTCCCCAAACATATAACCACTTTATGTTGCATGCATTCCTATCTTGCTATGTATCTAAAGGAATTTCAAAAGCTAATGATATTTGTGAGTCACAATATATTTTATAAGACAAATATTTTGTAAGTCACAATATATGTTGAATATTCCAAAATTTTAACTACAATCATGAACGAAGTTAAGATGTGTTTGACCAACCATATCTATGAAATCTTGACAAATGTATAGGAATGGCCACCATTATTATAGATGAAATGTAACGCGAAGAACCATAATTTTGTCTTGTTTTTTATTATTGTAAAGGAGGGAAATGTGCTTATAAGTTCAAATTAGGTTGTAAACTCTTTGAAAAACAGTGAAATAATTTTAAGAAAAGTAAAAGAGAAGGGAAACGATGGGCACCACCAATTTGTGAACTTTCCTAACGTGTAACAGCAAGTGTCCCACTAAAACAAAAAAATCCCACAAAGATTTTTACTAGGATTGTCCCACCAAAACAAAAAAATTCCCACCAACCCCACCAAAACAAAAATTTTCCACAAAGATTTTACGAGCATCTTTAATGAGACAAAAAGCTAAAGAAACATCATCTCTCCCACTGAATCCCCCACTTCCCGTGAAAGTGATCAATACTATAGGCCCTAGGACCTAGCACTCTTTTCGTTGATGTGGTGGTAGTAATTGTAAAGTGAAAAAATACCTCTTCCAACTTTGAATTTTGGTGGGAATATCATTTTTTCTTTTTGTTTTGTTTTTTAAGTAAAGGTAGTAAAATTTATTATAATTTAATTGATATTGATGAGATTTGTTAGTTGTTGTTATCCATAAATATGGGTTAAAAATCATATCACTTGATATGATCTATCTAAAGAGATAAAGTGACACTTCTACCATATATCTTTGGATCTTACATCATTAACTTGTTTCTTTAAGTTTAAGAAAATAAATTCTTAATTAACCAAAAATATTTTAAAATCTTATTTTAAAACCAATTTTCTTTTTATATATTTTTTAATTTTAATATTATTATAATTATATTTAATCACATTTTCAACTAATTTTACTTATTTAATTGACAATATCACCATCTTCTTTTGACTAATTAATTAATTAATTAAACATAATAATCCTCAACTAATTTATTAAATATAATAAAAACATTATATTGATTGATAATAGTTTTGTTCTTTTTCAATTTCTCCGCATAAATATTTTTTCCTCTTACATTAATTACTAGCACAGTCACAAGTTACTCGTGGTTGGTGAACGTCCAAATAACCGAGTCTTGGGCATTAAATAATAGTAGAACCTTGTGCATTAAATAACCAACGCGGTGGGCATTAAATAATAGTAGAACCTTGTGCATTAAATAACCGACGCGGTAAGAGCTCCAGGTAGAAAAATCYCGCCCAGTAAATAATAGTTGGAGTAAAAATTGTGGCTGCTAAACTTGGGCTCTTTAGAAAATGAAACGTTAATTACTCAGAGGTGACAATCAGCTAGCCATCATAGTAAATTTTAAATATGATTAAGTAAAAGTAAAAAAATAAGCATGTAAACGGATGTCTTTATAATAGTGAGGAAGTTAGTGGTTGAAATCACAACCATTGATTTATTGGGACAACTAAGAATATTCCAACAACATTTAATCTTGTCCATACAAAATGGATTAAGTACTAAAAACATATTAAATGTGCCAATCATCAATAGGTGTACGCCTTTCGACGTAATTATATAATTATAATTACAATCATTATGTTGCCATGAAGAAGTTTTTAAGAGCTAATGTTCCCTCAACATTTATTTTTGGTACTTTGACTTACTAGGCCATTATACTTGGAACTATTCAATAAGGTTAGGTGTTTGAAATAAGTGCTAGCAAGTGTTAAGTCCCGTGAGGCAGCGCAGTTGGTAATGACAAGTACTTTCTCCAAGTGTTGGGAGGAGGTCTTGAGGTCAAATCCGGCTGGGTCTCCGGGACGAATTGTAATGGCTAGACGAATTGTAATGGCTACTGTTGATGTAAATGATTTATATCTCTAATATAAATCGAGTTAATTTCTCGTGGAAAAAAAAAAGTGTTAAATAGTTTATTTGAATATATTTTTTTATTTTGAAGTGTTAAATAGTTTATTTTGAATATTTTTCTTTATTTTGAACATTTATGTGTGTAAAGAAAAATTCATTAATATTGATGTGGAGTAAAATTGTCAAATTGTAAGTTTTCGAAAACTACATTTTTATTATTTTTATCTTTGTAGAATAATTTATAAACCATATGATATATGTATGCATGTATATGTTTAATATTTGTTTCTTCTTGTATAGCTTTCTCCTCAAAAGTACTCTTATTTACTAATAAGAGTTATCTTATTAGGAGAGAATGTTATTAATGAAGCAGAATATATATATATAACACTATGTGGACGGGAAGAAGAAGAAATTGAAGCTTCAAGTCTTGAAGTTTCAAGGTGTTTCAAAGTGTGTCTAATGTGTAGGTGAAGAGCTTCTCCAACTTAATTTTCAAATATAAGAAAGAAAAAAAATTCCATGTAATTTTTTATGAATTTAATTTTTGAAAATCCAAATACTCAAGGTTTGTAGAACTTACAACTTTTTAGGGATTAGATGATGTAACGTGAATCTAGTCTTTTAGGAGGAATTTGGCTAAACTAAAGTCCATTTTAACTTTATGTTTATTATTAAGTTAATTATTGTTTATTATTAAGTTAAACATTGCTTTCTCTACTATGAATGATTCGATTATAAACTCCTTATGTAACACACGTGACCCCCTAAACCCTACTTAAGATGGTGGGATGTCAAAATTCCTCGTTCCACTACGACTTTGATCTCGAGTCTTAGCACCACGAGTGGAAACCTACTCGCTTGGAGCGTTCCTTCAGATTTCTACACAATTTGAAACGGGTTCTAGACCTATCGAACTGGCCTCTCAAGCCTTATGGGCTTGACCCTCCCCACATCCATTGTCCTATATGGCTGCCACGTGGAATCCTCCATGCCACTTACACTAATGGACAGAGTGGCATGTACGTTGCATGGAAGTGACATGTCCTCGGACACGTCCCAATCCCATAGCAATCCTTCGGTGGAAAGAACTACATAATCTGGGAGATAACTCACCCAAATGAACGACTTTGACTCACTCGACTCAGGTTAGATCAACAATTGGAAATGAATCAGACTCTCCTTCATTAGGAATACAAGGTGCGCAACCCCGAACTTTTCTTCTGATCTCTTCCTTCATATAGCCTCACTCATGACAGATCCAACGGTAGGGAAAAGGGAAAAACAATCATTTCAATTTACTTGGAACCCCCAAAAATTACGACAACTAGCGGTCTCACTTAGCTCTTCCCAATTAATTGTCATATGGGGTCCATAACTAGATCTACAGCTGAGATCTCCTCAAATGGACTCCTCGACAAGTTGACGACCCATGTTCACTCGTGCTCTAGCCATCGAGAAATAAATCCTTTTAAAACCTCGCGACTTCTTCGAATAGTTATTCCCGAACTGGAATTTTCTAATGAATCTGATGGTCATCGAATCCCAACATCTAATGGTCAGGGATCTCTCATATCTCATACTCACTCATCGGTTAACCAACCTCACGATTCTGACAAGGTTGTCATATCGGTTGGACCCACGATGAAATAAACGGCTTTGACCCCATCGCCTGACTCGCCAACATATCTACGGCTCTAGTCCTTTCAGAGTTTCACCTTCAATATTTCTTCATCGAAATTTCCTTCTGCTCGTTCTCAACAGAGCTTTATAAACACCAAATTTATGACAAGCTTAATTGACTATCTCACGATGGATTTACGATCCAGATCTCGTTGGTATAACCTCCCGGTAAATCGATGGCTCTCATCGACTCGAAACTTTCCCATCAAAAATTTCACCTTTGCATCGCTCAAGGGTTTTTCCAAAAGGTCCTCCTTTCAAAATACTTTCTTCAATGCCCAGATCTCCAACGAATGGTCGAGATCGACTCTTTGCCTTAAATCTATGGTTGGGGTTCTCTCGGGGATTTCAATAGGGTTATAGAGCATATCAAGATGAACATACTCTTCACCTTCCTGGCATCGTTGTCGGGTTTTTAACCCCGACTCATCAAACCTCTGACCCACTTCCTCAATACACAAACGATGCCTCCTAATGCCCTCACCCCCCTAAAGAGACGATTTTATCATCCTGCAAACTTTCCATTCAACGGCTTAGGGAAAACTTGGGGTTATAGGCCTTCCACAACCTCTCTTTCATAATTACCATAGACAATCAATTAATCCTGGGAAGACCCCCACGTACAAACATTATTCATGTTTCAACATTAAAAATCAACATGATAAGACTTCCTTTCACAATAGAATATAATTCATATTAATTAAAAAAAATAGTTACTTGATACATTTAAGAAACACTTATATGTTTCAGGTTAAACTCCAACCTACCAACTGACTGAGGGTGAATTCCTTTCCACCTAAGCATAGGATCTACTACACCTTCTCTTTCTACAACTATCCACCCCTATGTCGGGCCTGGATACCACCAAGTGACTCTCACAAGTTGGATTTCAATTTAAGGTTTTGGTTAGGAAGTTTAATCTCCTTCTCTACATTGGAAACAACATAAATCCCCTCTTCCCACTAATCCCAGGGCCTATAGGAGCTTATCGGGTGCCTTCCCAGCCAGATTTCCTCTATATAAGGTAGTCCCTCCACTGCTACGCATTCCTTCAACACCCTCCCCTTACCAGAGTCGATTTTTTTCCAGCAAGCACCAACCCTCTCTGTTCTAGTCTAGATCTGGGTATTCTCCGTTCCAATGTTGACCATTAATGTTCTAGGAAATCCTCCTATTTTCTTCACAATATTTCCCAGATTTCTCTACTCATGTATGGCTTGGGTTCTCTCTATTGAGCCCTCTTTTTCATTCATGATACTATGTTGCATCCATGTCTTCTCTTTTGCCTCATGTTCAATCTTCCTTTTCGTTTCTCTATCTAGCATATTCTTCTTTTTCCTCGGGTTCCTCAACTCACTTATATCATAAGCTGCCCCAGGTTCTAGCTCTTGAATCAAAGGGGCACTTCCAGGGTACTTCTAGCTGACAACTTCAACTAACCCCATCACTCCTACAAGTATAGTTTCTAAAGGCAATCATAAATGCCCCAACCACCCGATCTGGTGCCATTAATAGGATTTCTTGTGAACATGTTGAACAGGGTACTCCAGACAAGTTGTTCATTCAAGGTTATGTAGGTGTAGGTTGGGATTTGGTGCAAGATTCCTATTTTCTTCACAAAAACTTCTCAGTTTCTCCCTCACCAATTCCCACTCGTGGTATCATGGCCAGTACTGCAAGGCTTCCCCTCAGTCAACTGGTAGTTGTTTTCATTAATCATAAAAGACAATTACAATTCATGAAGTCTTAAGAATAATTATAGACTTGAGGGAAAATGGGGCGTTACACCTTCAATTTAGTAATAGTTTGTATTTATGAATTTCTTTGAACCTAAAATTGATAGTTTATATATTTATGTGAAGGTAAATTGAAATGCAATAAAAATATTGGAACGTCGTAATTGTTTTTTAAGGGAAAAGGTGAACATTAAATTTCAGAACAAGTGTTAATGATCTTGTGGTAGATTACATTATCTCAATCCTATAAATATGGATTATCAAAATTTATACCATATATCCAATGGATGACACCAAACTCTATGTCATCAATGTATTCTTTTGAAATGGTGGATGCTACATTGCATTCATGTTGTACAAGAAAGTCCTTGATATTGCTAAGCCAACACAAGGAGTATGGTTCAGGATGCACAATGACAATTAGATTATGCTACTTTACTAAGGCATAAAAGATGAGATTTTGTTGGTTGTTGGATATTGTAGGCACAAACACTTTCTTGATCTACATATTTCTAGAAAATATATATTCTCATGATTTACGCACTTAGGATGTGTGACTCGCAAAAAATAAATTTATTTCCGTACACTATCAAGTATTAATATCTTATTTTCTACATGTTCTATTGCATTTGATTTCTACCTCTTATATGGGATGTAGCAATGCCCAATGTTCATTATTGGAATTTTATATGTGCTTGTAATAGTTGTATAAGGGAAAAAAAAAAATCTTCAATGTACTCTTTCTTTCTTTTGGTGATTTATCTTTATTCTATTGTGTGGCCTTACTAAATTTCTTCTTCTACAAACCATCATCGGAAATGATCATATTTCCTTGAATGGAATTGGCATCAATGGAATTATTATTCTTCCTTATAATATTCTTAGCCTATGGTAGCTTAAGTTTTCGACTGACATATTTAAGCATGTGGATGTTGAAAACATTTCAAAATCCTTTTGAATCGATGTTATCACACTATAAGGAAAACACCAATTGGTGGAGGTTTTTGCTGAAACACTTCTCCCTTCTTCTTTTCTTGTGAATAATTTTAGTGTAGGTGAGTGTGATCAGTAAATGAGGGACTTATAGCCCACTCACTTCACCAACACAGATAATATGTGGAAGTTAACTCCTAACCTATGTTCTCAGTATTCTACACAGATATTTTTCTTTAGAATCACTACCAAGGCTTCTAAACTCGATGTAAAATTGAAGACTAAATCCACTAGCTAGACTTTGCAATATCAATCAAGTTTGTGAGTTGAAGTTATCATCTTCAAGACTTATATTTCTTTCTTTGTGTAACCTGCACATAAGAAACTAGATAACAATGCAATGACCATCAAGTCCCTAAATTTAAGAACCTTTGTTGTTAGTTATATTAGAGATGGATTTGCATCTATCCATCAATAGGTATAAAAGAAAGTCTTTGTTGTTGTTAGAACGTGAAGTTGGAGATACATGTAGTTTATATTATCCATTGATATGATAAATCTATAAATACAATTGCTTGACCTTTGGATTCATCTTCCAAGAGATCTCTTGGACTTCTAATGGTCATTCCTATCACTTGATTGTTCATATTTCATCAAGTGAGTAACCCTAATGGATTATGTTTCCAACATCCCCCCCTTAATCAAAAGAGGTGTACGGGAGTCCAAGGTGAGAGCTGAAATCTAGAAGTGAACAACTGAAATATGGAAGTGGAAAGATTTCAATGCATGAATGTGCTCTCTGAATTTGGTGGTTTTGGGTTGACCACAAACCAAATGGCTAGTAGAAACTAATGTCTTCTACTAAATGGGGTGGTGGTTTAAGGTAGACCAAAAACCTCGGAACTTTCCTCTAAGGCTCAATAGTTCCCTAAACATTTCCTAATTTAGCTAGAAGATTATATAAGATGATGCCTTCTACTAATTGGAAGTGGTCTTGAATGTTGGTTTAAAGATGAACACAATTGTTTATCTAGCATAAGTTGTAAATATTCTACTAAGTGGAGCTTTAAGGAAAACCACAAACTAATCAGGTGGTTTAAGGCTGACCGCAAACCAAATCACTCTCGCTTGTAACACTCACTTGTTAATACTTTATTGATAGGACTTTGAAACTTGAATCTTGACTATCAATCACTAATATTGTTCCCCACTATCAGGTAGAAGGTGAGAAGATGGAAATATTTCCAATGCACGATGTGTCAGTACTCGAGAATGAATTCATTGGTATACTGATATATCTTCTTGATTGTTGATGACCATTGCCAAGATGTGATCTGCCCATAGTGGTTCTTTACTCTTGCATATTTCTTGCATTTGGAACATCTTTCCAAAAGATGATTGTGCTTTCCACAATGCTCACAAGGATGAAGATCAAAACATTGATCTTCCATGTGGACAATGTTGGAATTTTATAATCTTATCTTGAACTATAGCAGGTGAATATGAAAAATATTGAAGCAATACATCACTCTAAAACTGGATCGGTTTGGTTTAATCCAGAATATGAAAGGTGACTTCCTTTTCATAACTGATACATGTTGTGTTCTTATTGTTTCTGATTTCTTCCCAGGGTCTAATGATTATCTTGGAAAGAAAAATTTGATCTTCATCTACACTTATATTTGAAGTTGGCTCATTGAGTTGCTTTTGTACTGGTCATTAATCTAGATTTTGTTCAAAAAGAGGGTTGTTGTAAACAAAAACTAGTTCAAAATGTTAAAGATTCATTTGTTCAAGTTCAACACGAATAAGTCGAGTTTGAGTTTGAAGAAATTTTAATTTGGCTTGTGAAACTTGCAAACAATTTAGAATAGACTAAAGAGTTTCTTTGTCAATTCACCAATTTGAGCCATTTAACAGTCAAACTCTACAATGAAAATTCAACAAAAGGAGGGTGTCAACTTCTTGATTCTAGATTTGAATTGATTTTTAGGATTGAATGTGTTGTCACAACAATCTCAATGTGATTTCATTTACTTTCAAATAATTCCAATAATGCTTCGGCTGGAATCTTATAGTTTCATGCCCTGCTATCTCTTTGCAATTCTCTTCTAAAAAAATCTCTCACAGAATTTGAATTTCTTCCTATCAAATTTGCCTTTCATGTCGAAAATATACAATATGGATCTATTTGGTAAAGAAATGGAGAACATGTATACGGATCGAATCCTACAATGAGTGTGGACATCCCAAAGGACCTCACACCACCACTTTGTGTGTACTTTTGTTGGAGAACAAGTGATATATTCTATACTAACAGGATCCTCACCAGACAGTCTATGAATTTGACACTCAATTCGATCCTTATTAGTTAAATCATCATCGAATTAGCTTGTAGTTACCTAGTCTTACAACCATTCGTTTGATTGGATCCATTTTGGATCAGAGTGGCTGAATGTTTCAATGGATGTCTTTTCTTTGGTGTGTTTCTACTATAAAAATACACTGGTGCACTTCTATCATAAGATCACTAATGCACAACTATATGAAAAACATCAATAAATAAAAAATATTTTATAAAATATTGGTCATATTTTCAAAAAACATCGATGCACTAGTGCTTATATATACAAGAACATCGATGCACTACATACCTAAAAAAGTACTAGTTCTTATCAAGATTGGACACACCGGGGTAGTGTTAGGGTCATACCCTAACCCCTTTAAGTAAATAAATATATTGCTAAGTATTGAAGCGATCTCTATTAAATAAGGCCCATGTAGTAGATATAGTGTGAAAGCAATAATTGTCAGAAGGCTTACTAGAAGGTTTTGCCTACTATAAAGTTCCTAGGAGGTTAGATAGAAACTATATAATCAAGTAGAAGCAAGGTAATGAGATGTCTTGTGAAGCATACTGTAATTGGAACTTTTCTCATTTGGAGGTTGCCTCCTCGAAGAGGAAATTGAAAATGTCCTTCATTAATAAATGTATTTCTACTTGTGGTATTATGGTTCTTCTACAATTGCCTATTGTTATTATAATTTGTCCTTCCTGCTCTAAAACTTGCTATATTTTATTATTTCTACTCTGAATATTCTTTTTTTAATAAAGAGCACCACAAGTAGTATCAAAGCACTTTCCTGTGTTGAGATTTTTAGAGAACATTTTTAGGCTAGAGACATATTCCGGTGTCTATAAATAAAACAATAATTTGTCATTCAGCAAGTAAATCTGTCATTGGGGAAGAATACAAATAGGAAATACAATTTGTTTCACCTAGTTGGACACCCTTGTAACCCTTGTCGGTAGGTCCCCTTCAAGTAGTTCAACATCAAACAACACCTGTATATTGAATTTCACTTCCATGTACCTTGAGGTTTATTGAAAGTCCCCTAGTTTAGTTGAAACTAGATTTAGATAAGTTCATCAACCATCTTACTGCTATCATGCACCGAGAACAAAACTTGGGAATATTACTCTCTAATGCTTGGGTAATCAGGTAGTATGGATAATGGTATGGTTGAGCCTCCTTAGTTGGTTCCTTGAGAGATTTGGCTAAGTACTATTGTTGCAACCTTCATGTATATTAGAGAGCTATAACACCTAGCATTCCCTTGGCTCTGGGACCCTGGAAACCCTATCCTCTATTGATAGTTTGTTAAATTCCTACATAAATTGTACTATTGAGAATTTGGAAACTTTGTCAACGTTGTAATGTTTAGGTGGGAGTACAACTCCACCATAAGTAACAAAAAAAAGAGTTTGGGTCCTACCTGCACCCTTATTTGAGACTTATCTGAACAAAATCCTTGTGCCAAGCTAATCACCATGATTCCACTCTCTAGTAAACATTTGTTTTGTACCTACCCATACCATTACTAGGTATCTATCTCAAAATACCTATGATGTAGTGTTAATATCATTGGTACCACTCTCCAATAGCCTTTTTTTGGACCCACATCTCTATTTCTACCACTCGAGGAGTAGAGCTCTCCACCAAAGTCTCCTCTCTATTAACTATGTGTGATGATTTGCAACACAATATAGACCATAACCACTCCTATTCTTAGAAAAATATTGATGACATCCATGAAAAGATAGCACATCTGAATTCACTACCCAACCAAATGTCCAAACTCATGGAAATGCAAAATTAGATCCTCACTTCACAATCCTTGGGTTCTTAATGGCCAAACTAGCATCCCTAAAAGGAAGGGGTTGAATCATCTAATCCAAGTGGGCATCACTCCACCCCACGTTTTCATGATCAGATGAATCACATGTGGCATAGAATTCCTAAAGTTGAACTCAAAAAATTTGATGGGTTTGACCCCATACGATAGGTCACTTAGATGAAACATTACTTTTCCCTACATGGCATCACAAATGACTTGATGAAACTTTGCATGGGTGTCTTATATTTGGATCCTGAATGTTTTCAATGGTGGAAATGAAATAAGAAATCCCCTAGGGGTTATATTACTTTGAAACAATTTTTCTTATACCTCTATGCACACTTTGAAATAAACACTCAATATTTGGGATGACTAGCTAAGCTTAAACAATCTAGTAGAGTTGAAGATTTCATATTCACTTTTGAGAAAATGGATGTCTGATACTTTTCTCAAGGAATGATTCGTTAGTGGTTTGAAATAAGATACTCATGCACAAGTCTCAATGGATCATCCTACTACTTGGTTGGAAGGCTCTCAAAGAGCTCAAGAATCCCAACAGATGGTGAATACTCAAATAGACCCAATTTATTCCCCATTCCCATCCCACTATTTCACCCCCTACTAATCCATGTTTTTCATGTCCACCTCTCAAGATCCATAAGTTAACTTGAGAAAAAATTGAAGAATTCCAACTTAAAGGTCCCCACTACAACTATGATGAGAAATATTTCTCTGGGCATAAATGTAAGGAGAAAAAAACTCTTTATGGACATCTGAGAGGAAATTTCTAATTAGGAAGCTAAATTTTTACCCCTAGAGGCCCTTCATCCATCCATTGAATACATTCCCCTATATAATCCATAAGATGTTGAACCATGGATCTCCCTGCATGCCTTGACTGGAATTTATACTCCTCGGGCGCTCAAATTGATTGGATACATCAAACATCGCACATTCATTGTCTTAATTGACAGTGGTAGCACCCATAACTTCATTCATCGACGTGTATCCGAAAAAACTCATTGCTACTTCGATGCTATGAACAACTTCCAAATCATGATTGCTAGTGGAGGTTCTATGAAATGTGCCAGGTTGTTGTGAAAATGTGAGTCTTCCAATGGGTGATTATTCCTTAAAACCCACTTGTTTTCTATTGAAACAGGTGGTTGTGACATTGTTTTAGTGTTGAATGGTTGTATGCATTAAGTCCCATCATCATGGATTTTTGTGAGGTACACACAAGTTTCCAGCAGGAGGGGCATAGCTACACTTTTAAAGGAATTACAAGTGGCTCTCTAAATATCATTATCTCCCACCGTATGAAAAATATTCTTAAAAATGGGCATTCAAGCATTATGCCTCAATTCCATTCCATTCAAGACTTGGAGACACCTTCTCAACCCATTCATTCTAACATGCAATTATACTTGGACAAACACCACTCCATATTTGAATCACCCCAAGGGATATCACCCTCCCAAGGTGAGCATGATCAGTCTACTCCACTCATACTATGTTTCCTCCCACCCAATGTGCGCTTATATCACCATCCATTTTTCCAAGAAAATGAAATAGAAAATATAGTTCAGGAGTTTCTAGCCACTAGTGTCATCCACCCTAGTACTAGCCTTTATTCGTCACTGGTCATCATGGTCCTCAAGAAGGAAGGAACTTGGAACATGTGTTCTAAATTTCAAGCTCTAATCAATCTAATAGTCGAGGATAATTTTCCCATTCCATTCATTAATCATTGTTTGGATGAACCCAAGGGTGCTCAATTCTTCACCAAACTTAATCTGCGCTTGGGCTATCACCAAATTCGTATGAAAGAAAAAAATATTCCTAAACTTTCATTTCACATTCATGAATGCCATTACGAGTTCTTGGTGATTCCCTTTGGCATTTGAAATATACCTTCCACCTTCCAGAGTCTCATGAGCAAAGTATTTAAACCCTTTATGCATCATTGTTTCATTGTATTGTTTATAACATCTTGATCTATAGTAAAACTTGGAAAGCCCATGTCACCCATTTCACCCATTTCGATTAGGTCTTACAAATTCTTGTTGATATTTGACTCTTTCTTAAGAAGTCCAAATGTTCCTTTAGTGTCTCTGAAGTAGAATATTTGGGCTATATTTCTAGTTATGATGGTGCATGTGTGAATCCAAAGAAAATTTAAGTAATGGAGGATTGTCCTCACCCCAAAACTCTTACAAGTTTAAAAGGTTTTCTTTGTCTCACTAGTTATTAAAAAAATTTCATAAGGAACTATGGTAATATTTCATCTTCCCTTATAACCTTGCTAAAAGAGAATCTTTCAATTGGAATGACACTTCAAAACAATCCTTCTAGGACTTGAAGAATGTTATGGATACAACCCAAGTAATTTCTCTACTTGACTTCACTAAAACCTTTTTTTTGGAATGTGATGCCTTGGCTAAAGGCATCGAAGTAGTATTCAAGCAAGAGGGATGATCATTGGCTTTTACCAGCAAACAACTATGTGAGAGGCACTTGATAAAATCAACTTATGAAAAGGAGATGATAGTTGTTTTCATGCTATGAATATATGGCATTCATACCTACTTCAGCAATGTTTCCATATTCAATCATTGTAGAATAAAATATTTCCTAGAAAAAAGGATTTCTTCCCCTGAGCAAAAAAAAATGGGTCACCAAAATTTTGGGATATGAATATGAGATAATTTATAAAAAGTGAAAGGATAATGTAGTAGTAGATGATCCCTCTTGGAAGTATAAAGAGGAAGGGTCCCTATTTTCACTCTCCTTCATATTAGTAGATTGGTTGAATGGCATCCATAAATAATGGTTAATAAATCCTAAGATCGTACCATTATCCAACAACTTCAAATGGAACCCCATGCATATCAGGATTACACTTGGAAAAATGAAGATATTTATTGTAAAGGGTGCCTTTTTTTTTTTGCTAGTTTGTTTGTGACCTGTGGGACTAGCCTATGGTTGAGAAACTGTGACTTGGGGGAATCTAAGCCATCAAAATCACCTGGGGATTGCACCCGACCTGAGCCACACCAACCCTTAACATGGCTAGATTTTTGTCCTCACAGGTTTCGAACTGGTGACTTAACATCATGGAGTGCCTTAACAGCACACTATGTCATCGATTGTCCTACCCCTCAGGGACATTGTAAAGGGTATCTTTATTTAAACAAACATTCGACATTTAAATCATGGGTGTTATCTAAACTATATTCCTCTCCCATGATAGGTCATTATGGTTTTCATAAAACATTTGAAAGGATCAAATGTTCATTTTTTGGGGAAGGCATAAAGAAGGACATCTTCACCTTTGTGTAAGAGTGTGAAATTTTCCAATGGAACAAGGGAGAGACAGTGAAACCTTTGGGTGAACTACAACCTTTACCAATTCCACCAACTATATGGATTGAAATTTCTATGGATTTCATTATGGAGTTACCAAAATCTAGCAATAAATATGCAATCATTGTTGTTGATCGCCTTTCCAAATATCCTCATTTTTTTTCTCTCCAACACCCCTTCAAGGCCTCTATAGTCACTCAAGTATTCATGGATAATATCCTTAAACTCCATTGTATGTCACACTCGATTGTGATAGACAATGACCCTATCTTCACTATAAATTGTTGGCAAGAGTTGTTTCAACAGTAAGGCACTCAATTGAATTTCATCACTACATTTCGCCCCCAAATTGATGGTAAGATACATTTATTAATGAAATCAATGTCCATTGAACCTCAATGCATTAAATAATAGTGTTTTGTATTTTTAGGTGAACACTGCCACAGAGAAATTTGTATGTTTATGTGAACAATGCAAGTGTACCTTCTCGACAGAGAACAAATCAGGTAAATTAATTGTTATCACTCAATTTACATTTTTAGCAGATTAAACCTAAATTTAGATTTTAATTCTCTTATTTTCTAATTTTATATTATTTTAATTTTCACCAATGCATTCATGAAATTTCTCTTTCACCATCTTCCAATGCTTTTATAGGGCACACTGTACAGCATTTCTTCTGCACATCAATAGTGCAACATAATGTTTTATACTTATTATTTAAAATTTAACCAAGCTATCCACTTTGTTAATTGATGTACAAATGCCCCATTTTTAATGTGTTAATCTATTTAGGTGCACCGATAATCCTTTGAAACAATTTTTAAAAATGGCAGTGTTCACAAAAACATACAAAGCACTATTATTGAATGCACCAAGGTTTAGTGGCTATAATGACAAAGCCAATACCAACACCTACCAATCCGAAAATAGTTAAGAACACAAACACAACTCTTAGACATGTTTTTTTTAGGCTTTGTCATTGTATGCCCATAAAACATGTAAAAAAGAGTCTGATGGTTGCATTTGTGTTTCTGACTATTTTCGACTTGGTAGGATTTGTTATTGACTTTATCGTTATAGGCCTACAAAACCTGTAAAAAAACATGTCATGTTGGACATGTATTTTATAAGTTTTTCATGCCTATAATGAGAAAAATATCAACTCCTACCAAGTAAAAAACAATCAGGAACACAAACACATCCCTCTACTGATGCTCGAGAAAATAAAAATGATAGCAAAGATGCCTCTCCTCCAAATGATCAAGCATGTATTGTTGAGCCCATGGATATAGACAATATTATAACCACTAAACCTTAGTGGCATATTAAAATAAATTAGGTATCTCATAACCTCAACCACATAGTTACACCTTCAATTACCTCGATTTTATAAATACATATACATGTCAGATAAAAATTGTTATACAACAAAATATGTCCTAGTAGATTGTGTCTTGGAAATATTTTCTTATCCGGAAGAGTGAGACATTGAAATAAAATTTTCTCTTCCCCTACATGTTTAACATATGTATATGCACATATTATTGGGTGGTGTCTTTCAAAAAACCTATCTTTATTTTCATTTGTATTGGATCATTATATAGTTTTTCATCTATCTTGGTACTTTTTGGGTGGAAAAATCAAAGGAAATGGCTTGCAGGGACCCTTTTAGTGGTAAGTCATAGTTTAGATATTTAGGGTCTGAAACCTTCCAAATCCATTTCGAGGCATTAAATGGAATTTATGGGGCCAAACCTTTGCAAGTGTGTCTCACAAACCCTCAACATTATTCTACACACCAAGAGGTTTCAAATGGTGCAAAAATCCCCTTAATTGGAGTTTGTATACAGAAGTTATGCCTCCTACAAGTTGACCTACCTCGTTGACCACCATGGTACCGAGTGAATGCCGCATAAGCCTCCATTACTCACACATGTGGGGCTAGTCACACGGGACTCTCAGTAATATTGTATGAAGTCCAAAACCTTATCACTAATTGAGGGTTAAGGTATCATGCAAAAACTCTAACCCTAGACGACTATACACATATGTTTAATATTGGGCCACTAGGAGAAGAGGGGTCCCATTCTTTTAGCATTGTACTTCTTCCATAGTTGAGAAGATTGTCTAGGAGTGGAATTTGAGAGAACAAAAGAGGAGGAAGATGACTCTGAAGCACCCATTCATGCCATAGTATCAAAAGAAACGCCATAGTGAGTGTTTATTTCTTTGTATTTTCATTTCATTACTAAAGAAAAGAGAGAAGAGCATAGGCCTCACCTTCTAGCTAGGTTTTCTCCCATATCGGATTTACTAGGATACATATTGTGTTCATTTTTTGTGGATGGTGTGTTCATTTTCTTAGTCTTTCATTTTTTTTATTTTAGTTATTTCATTAATTTGAGAAATAAGCTAATGATAGTAAATTTGAGATATAAGGAAATAAACCCGATAATGAAATATTTTCATAATAATATAAGATATGTTGTGACAAGTTGTTTCAGTGGAATATCCACAACAATTTACAGATAATTCATAGATGTAACTCTCCTCCATGGGAACCATCATTGTATATGTTCCATTCATCTTAGAAGAGTTCATCAATTCCATATTGTAATCTAAAGAAACTTCACTCTAATCCATTTTCAAATAGTTCACTTCAATATCTCCATTTCTATTTGGATTTACATTGATCAAGAGAGAAACATAGGTTGTTATATATTTTTATCCATGTTAGCACCTCTTCTTATTGCAAATTGTGGGGATACCCTACAATGTACAAATTACAATAGAAGAAGTTTCAATATGTGAACATAGAACTTGTTTTCAAAGCCTTAGAGTCAACTAAGAAGACGGGCCTCAGTGGCATGAAAATGATTCATGTTCACTTTCCAAGAGGTTTATTAACATATATTGGTGTAATCACTATGATGCGTAGTGTTAATATATTTTTAAAATTAGGAGTTATTTAAGATCAACTTGGTATAATGTGTCTTTAGGTAAAAGTGTGTTTCTTTAGTGTGTTTTCTTAGTATGCATTTTGTAGTTATGTAATCCAATGGTCATGATATGTTCTAGACATAAAGTGATCTGATGACTCATTTTCTCCTCAATACTAATGGCTATATTGATCTTTGGTTTAACACTCGATTGGTTCATGATCTCTATTTAAAGAGCATGGAGGTCATTTGTTAAAGATCGATTGTGAGAATCTCTCTTGTAAAATATTTTTCTTTTGCATTAATATATTCCCTCGATTAGCCACGTTGGCTAGGACCATGGATTGTTTCCATCTTTGAGGTTTTTAACCATGTAATACACTGGTGTACTAATCTTTGATCTGGTTGTATGAGCAATTGTTTAAGGTGTTCATCTTATGTGGATTTTTTCAAACATGGTATCAGAGCCAGTTTGAAGACCCACTCCCATTGTTGATCAAAATCCTAAACCTTTGTTGCCACATGCAACAAAATATTTTTGGGTTCTGTTATTTATGTGCATCTCTGGGTTGAGTGGACTATTACATTGTGTCTAAAGTGCTACTTTCAATTGGATTTTTTTTTTCATTTCACTAGAAAAGGTTTTTTTTGCATAAGATACAACGTTTTTTTTTTTCAGATCCAGAGGTATAAAGTTTGACTAAGCCCTTTTTTTTTTATACGGAGTTAATATTTTATTTTTTCTATTTATAGTTATGTTTTGCTACTTTTTATGGTCTGTGTATTCTCTTTGTCATGCACTTTTTGCAATCTCAACAAATCATAAATAGAGTGGAAAGTGTTTTATTTTCAAAATATAATCTTTACTCCACGCTTTATGCAAGCTCAACACATTAGAAACAAAGAGAAAACTTACATTTTCCAGGCAAGCCAGCCAATATCTAACTCCATTATTGTAAAGTTTCAAAATTTGTTTTTTGAAAATTTCATGGTTTTGTGTGCTACCGTGTTTAAGTTTTTTGTAGGAAAAACAAGGGTTTTGGGAGTATGCATGCACTTTGAGGCAAAGAGTTAAAAAAAACCTCCTCTTTCATAACATTTTCTATATATTTAATATTATTACACTTGGTTGAAAGTTATTTTATTAAATAAGAAGTCTTGAATTCAAATATTTCCTTCCTTTACTTTTTGAAATATTTCATGCAGCTTTGATTTATTTCATAACTTTATTGTAAAATGTATTTCAATTAAATTATAAAGTGAATCACTATAAACTAACTTTAATATTTTTTTTTTAATTACTTTTTGCATGCAACTTTAATTGATAAATTAACTTCATTGTAAAAGTGATTTTCACTTATTTTTATAAAAGTGGGTCACTTCATAAGTAACTATTTGTAAAAATGTTCTTATAGGCAAAGTTAGAGAAGGAAATGCGATGTTTTTTATTTAGCAACTTCATTGTGCATCTATTATCACATGGGCCAACTTCATTGTGATGATTTGGTTACCTTTTATGGCTTTCTTAGAAAGGGTATAACGTTGACATCCTAAGTCTATTTTCAGTGTCATTTTTTCTAAGCAACCTATTTTTTCGAGATCTTTTCATCTAGATGGTATGGTTAAGTTTAAATCCATATTACCTATATATTTTAATATGGTTAATCCAAGTGATATTTGGTTGACCAATACCAACTACTTCTCATGGAAATCCCATATAAAGGATGTACTATGATTCATGAAAATCTCATATAGAGGATGTACTACGATGTAAAGGACAACATTGGATTACCTTGGGAAAATAAAAATCCCCCATTGATACTGAAAAGAAATCCAATGGGATAATAAAAATGACGAAGCACATGGGTTAATCAAAATTTTCATCTCTCCTCATTTAGATTTTCACCTTTAAGGAATCAATGACCCAAATGAAGCTTGGGATAAGCTAAAAAAGGTATTTGGTAAACACAATGTGATTCGAGCCCACTAGCTTGAAAATAAATTAATGTCTTTAAATCCTAATGATTTCCCTTGCATTGAACATTATTTATCCAAGTTCAAAACACTTAAACTTTTACTTCAAAACTATAAAAGTAGATATGAAGGATGGGCAATGTATATATGTTATTATTTCTAAGCTTGGTAGTGAATAATCTTTTTTTGTATCTACCTTTTACTCGACTAGAGAAACTCTAGGGGATTCATACACATAACCTTATCTTGAGTATTTTTGTGATTATCTTATTAGAGAAAAATATAATCTCTTGCATCTTAGAGTGATCAACGCTATAGGTACATCTAACAAAACCTTAGTGACCCAACAAAAAGATAAATCCAAGCATCCAAAGAAGAAACATCCTTGCAACAACAAGAAAAAAAAAGTGTCCCAAACTCTGTGATCCAAATTCTACTCCCAATGGTGACAAAGTATCAAACTAAAAAAGTAAGAAGAATGACATGCATTGCAATTTTTGTAGGTGAGATGGTCATCTAAAGTCTAAATTTTTAAAAATATGGAGGACTTAAAAGCATCAATGAAGAAGCACAACATCAACCTTGATTCTTCTTCTTCTAACTCTTCTTCTCATCGACATGCAATTTCTACTTTGGCTCCTCCTTCAATGAAACATCTAATACTTCTTCTAATGAGTGGCTTATTGATTATGGAGCATCTTATCATATGGCTAAGGATAAAGCCATTTTTTATGTTCTTAATGAATGTATTACCGAACAAATATTTGTTGGTGATGATAGATCTCTTAGTGTTGTAGGGTCTAGAATAATTCAATTAGATAATGGTCATTTTAATGATGTATTATGTTTTCCAAGTCTCTCTTACAAACTTCTATCAGTATACCAAATCACCTATTCAAGTGAAGGTAAAATAATAGAGTTTTCACCTCACCAAGTTGTAATCAAGGATTTAAAAGATTCTAAGAATGTCCTAGCAACTTGAATTATTGATGATATTATAGGATATACAAATTTGACAACTTTGATTCATCATCTTTTCAATTAGTTTTTATTGCTTATAACAATGACTTGAGAAAACTTTGGCATAATAAATTTGGTCATCTAAATTATCGCTCATTGCAAAAACTATCTAATCAAAATATGGTGACTAGTCTTCCTCTTGTTTATTACAGAGATAGTGTTTTTGTTGGTTGTGTTCTCAACAAAAATCACTGGGACAATTTTGACAAACATGCCACTTGGCACGCCTTGGCCCCCTTGCAGCTTGTCCATAGCAATTTGTGCAGTCCACTTTCTTCTCCTTATTTCTCTAGGTGCAAGTACTTCTTAACTTTCATTGATGACTTCGTTGGATGCACTTGGGTTTATTTCTTAAAACTTAAGAGTGGATTTTTTGACATGTTTTTGGCCTACAAGGCCCTTGTAGAAATACAATCTGGACATCAAATTCAGAGGTTAAGAACAAATAATGGAGGAAAATATGTTAACAACAAATTCACAACTTACTACATTGCACAAGGAATTCAAATGTAGCATATCATTCCATATAACCCACAAAAAAATGGTGTTATTGAGAGAAAGAATCGAACCTTAAAGGAAATGGAAAATTATATGATCCAACTTAAGGAATTAAGTATTCATTATTAGGTGGAAGCCATCAATTGTGCCAATTATATAGTAAATTGAACTCCCACAAAGGATTTAAAAAATTTAACATTGGAAGAAGTATGGACTAAAATTAAGCCAGATGTAAGCCACTTTCATGTATTTGGTAGTGAAGCATGGGTTCACATTCCTAATGAGAAAATGAAAGCATTACAACCTAAAGTAAGAAGTGAATTTTTGATGGATATTTTGAAGATGTCAAAGGTTGAAAACTTCTTCATTCTCACTCCAATGAAATTATTATTATTATGAGAGATGTTAAGTTTGATGAAAATATCTCATCCTACAATCCTAAGTTGGTGTTTCCATCTTTAGTGTATGTGCCATCTTCTATTAATGAAATTTTTATTAGTGATCGTATTATGGTTTTTTCTTTAGATGATGACAGTGAGGATGAAATTTCACCTCCCCCTATTCACCTTCCTCTAGTTGAGTCCATTAAACATGAACTTGCACTAGAACCACTACTTCCTAGATGGGTTCATACAACATGATAAGTAATTAGCAATATTTCTAGTGATCCTCTAAATTAGCAATTTACACATGCACAGTTCTAGCAAGCCTCCTCTATTTAGGCTCAAGTTTTAGAGACTCATGATCCAACAATGAATGAAGAATATTTTTCCTTAATGGTGAACGATACTTGGGATCTTTTACCTCTTCTAAAAGGAAGAAAACTTGTCAGATGTAAGTGGGTGTATATAACCAAGTATGTTGTGAGACAGTTAGCTTAGGTTGATGGATAGTTGGTATAGATTGTTGGTTTTCATTGATCTCAACCACTGGAGAGTGATATTGTAGATTGATGTCAACCCTTAGTGATTGATGTCAACCCTTGGAGAAATTCTGGTAGAAAATTCTGGTAGCACAAAGGTTTGGGTAATGGACCCAAGGTTGTTTCATGTATAATGGTATGAGTTTTAATATATTTGAAGGTGAAACTATCATATATGTATATTTCTTTTCATTCCATTTCTAGTGGTATGTGGAACGTCACATAACTCCTCACAGTTAGAGAGTTATGGCCATGAGAAGTTGGAGAACCCAGGTTTGGGTAATGGACCCAAGTTTGTTTGATGGATAATGGTATGCGTTTTGATATATTTTCGGGTAATACTATTCTATATGGATATTACATGCTATGCCATTTCTGGTGGTATGTGGAACATCACATAACTCCTCACGGTTTGAGAGTTATGGCCTTACGAAGTTGGAGGACCATCATATGTCATCTAGAAGCCCCAAAAGGTCAAAGTAGTCAAAGTGGTTTAAGAGATTTTAGAAGGTAAATAATAAAGTGAAGTGAAGAGTGTACTATAATTCAAAGTGAATACAAAAGAAATTATTTAAATAATAAATTTAATGGAGAAATTAGAAGTGGGTTAACCCTAAAATAAGGAAAGTGGGCAAAGTGACCTAGAAGATGTTTTTAAGGAAGCTACTTGGAGAGTGTAAATAAGAGGAAAGACTCTCTCATTTTACATTACACTTGAGAATATTGAATATCTATAGGTGTATGAGGTAAACAATGGATATATAAGCCTAACTTCTGAGGGAAGGTGAAAAAAAGAAGGCTAGAATTCAAGGAAAGATAAATTCTTTTGATGATGCTTTCTAAGATATGTTATTTACACGCCATCTCACCATTTTCGCAATAAATTTTGTTCTAGGATGATTTAGACCATTAAATTTCTATTCCATTGAGGAAATATATCCAAGTATCTGTGGTAAAAAATTCAGTTTTTGGGTCATTGTATTTTTGGAGTTACACTACGTGGAAAATAGGGATTGTGGCTAGTCCTGAAACTAGTCTAAAACAGGTGTTTCGGGTAAAAACGTCATAACTTCTTCATAACAAATCACAATTTAGTAAGACAAAATTTTTTGGTTGGATTACAGTCTGTAGTATGTTTTGTAAAAGTTTTAGATTGATTCAACAAATATTACATGCGGGGAAAGCTCTACAAGATCACTCTCTAGAATAAGCCAGAATTCAGCAAGGTATGTCATTTTTTCTATAACTCCTTTTATGAGAGGTTCCAAGAAGTGAAATCTGGAGGAATTTCATAAAACACACTGAAGAACATTGTGTATCAGTTTCAAATCTTTATTCATTACAGGTACAAAGTTATGATTATTTCAAGTTAGGGTTGTTGACTAATCCAAAACTAGTCATGTGAGACTAAAGGAAAGTTTGATGAAAATGATATTCTCTTGTTGTTAAAGTTAAGGAAGGTTTGTAGGTATGTGATCATATACACCAGGTCTATTTTAGAGTTACAAATCATATTTGGATGATTAAATTGATGAGGGCATTTGGTTGAGGTACATGTCGGGTACATGGTTGAGACAAGTAGTTGATGAGTTGCCACATACATGAGGTGTATAGTTGATGATGTTGGTACAGCTTGATGAGTAGTTGATACATGATTGGTACATACTTGGTACATATTGGTACATACTTGGTACATGGTTGGAGGCACTTGTTAGTAGTATTGTTGACACATGGTTTATGGATGATGTAGCATACTTGTATTATTAGAAGCACATATTGGTCTTGGTGATGATTATGAGTTGTTGTATTATGATTGGTTTATGCACATATTTGAGAGTTGTCTTGGTGATTGATATTGGTGAGTAGATCTAATTTGTTTGATAATATTGATGAGACAGGTTGTTGTGATAAGTTGTTTGTGTTGGAAGATTGGTTGTTGTCACTGATGTCAACCCTAGTCATTGGTTTTAGACCACAATATTGATGAAGGTATTTGCACATGAAGGACAATGCACATTCAGATAAAACACCCATGGATGGGTAGTATACATCATGTTGTTTCTAGTGGTATGTGGCACGTCACATGGATCCTCATGGTTGAGGAGAAATGAATTTTTGAAGATGACAAAGTGAATTGAAGAAGGAAGTACATGTAGGCCTTGAAGATAATTAAAGAAAAGAATTACAAAATAAGAAAGTGTCAGGTCGTCCATAATGTTAAAAGGAATTGACATAAATGGTATAAATAAATATCATTATACATTCATTTGATACACAAGTCGAATTTCAGAGGAAATTAGAAGGAAAGAAGGTTGGATTTCAAGGGAGGATGAAGTCTTTTGGTGATATGTTCTAAGTATCAACAATTGGTATCAGAGCGGGTTACCTTCAATACAGTTTAACCACTGGAAGGAAGATCCTAAGAAGAAATGGAAGACAAAATTCCAAATGGGATTCCACCATTTGATGGAAGCAATTTTGAATACTGGAGTAATAGAATGGAAATGTACTTGAAAGCTCTTGGGGCAGATGTTTGGTTCTCAGTTGCTTCAGGATACAATGTTTTGAAGAAACCAAAGACTGCAACTCAGAAGGAAGCAAAAAGGAACAATAAATTGGCAATAGATACCATCTTGGATGGATTGACAGATTAAGTGAAATACAAGGTGGGATCATGTGCATCATCAAAAGAGATTTGGGACAAGATACAAGACCTTTATTCAAGGGAAGAAGAAGAAGAAGAAGAAGAAGTTGAAGCAAATTACAACATCTTAGATTTCAAAGAAGCAAATAGAGGTTAGTTCTTTTGATTTAATTGTGAAGGAGTGGGACATGTTGAATTTGAATGTCCTCATCCAAGGATTGAAAGATATGACACTGAAGAAGAAAAGTCCAATGAAGAAGAAAACAATCATGAAGAAAAAATTATTCAACAAGAAGATGAGAATCTTAAAAAATTGAAACATGTTGAGATTGAAAATAGCAAGCTCAAAGATACGCATAGAAAACTAAAAAGTGAATTGGGTAGTTGTGAAAAGACAGTTGTAATCTTGAAGAAACAATTAGAAGACTTTGAGAAACTAAGAGAATAAAACATTTCCTTGAAAACTCTACTCGAAGAAGAAAGAAGAATAGGAGAAGTAAGGAATGTCCAAATGATGAAGAAAGAAGAAGATTGTGAGAAACTTGAACAAGAAGTTGTCTCATTGAGGAAGAGCTTAAGAAACTCTCAAGTGCTAAAAGACTTAACACATCTTGGATGGATGGGTGAAACTTCATACAAAGAAGATGAAAATACCAACAAGAAGGTTGAAGAAAGAGCTACACAGACAGTTGATGAGAAGTGGACCAGGATACCAGAAAGAAGGAATGATTACAAAAGAGATGAATATCCAAGAATACCTCCTACCTTCAAGAATCAAAGAAGCTTCAATCAGTATGAAGGAAACTACAGAAGAGTAGATCATGAACACAGATGGAATACATCACAAATAAGGCCACTTACCCCAAGGTATCAAAGTTTCTTTCTTGGTCATTGTTATACTTGCAAAAATTTTGGACATAAGGCAATTAATTGCAGAATAAATGAAAGGAACAAATACGCCAAAAACATGAATGGTGTAAATAGAAGATATGGAAATAATCGTGGATTTGTCAACAGAAGTTATAATTCATTTTCCCCATTGATGGACAAAAATATTGTGTGCTACAAATGTAATTATCTTGGTCACAAAGCACGAGATTGCAGATATATGAATGAATATGTCTCTATGCCAACCACAGTATGGAGAAGGAAAGAGATTCCAAACAATGAAGATTGTCGAATAGCATTAACCGTTGAAGAATGTAAAGAAGAAGATGAATGGTACATAGACAGTGGATGTTCTTCACACATGACCGGGGATCAAGACAAATTCATCATCTTGNGTCACAAAGCACGAGATTGCAGATATATGAATGAATATGTCTCTATGCCAACCACAGTATGGAGAAGGAAAGAGATTCCAAACATCGAAGATTGTCGAATAGCATTAACCGTTGAAGAATGTAAAGAAGAAGATGAATGGTACATAGACAGTGGATGTTCTTCACACATGACCGGGGATCAAGACAAATTCATCATCTTGAAGAGAAAGGGTGGAAATGTTTCATTTGGAGATGACTCATCTGCCAAAATACTTGGAGAAGGTGTAGTATAACTTGGAAGAAAAAATGTAAAAGCAAAGAATGTCCTATTGGTTGAATACTTGAAGCATAATCTACTCAGTGTTAGTAAAATGTGTGATCAAGGATACACTCTTACGTTTGACTCCCAAAAATGTAAAATCAGAGAAAATAACTCAGGAAGATTGGTTGCAACTACAATAGGAAGACCGAACAACATATACATCCTATACATGAAGAAGAGAGAGAAGACAGAAGCCACACAAAATGATTCCAAGGAAGAAAAATTCCCAAAGACCACAAATAAGGATGAAGTATTATTGAGTGCCACATGTTCAGGGGGATCAACCCCAAAGAAGAAGGTTACCTTTTTCCATTAAACTCAGGGGGAGAATCCCTACCCTTTGCTATTGATGTCAAAGGAGGAGAGAAATTGGGATCGTGATGATAGGGGGAGCATGAGTGTTTCCATCAATGACAAAGGGGGAGATTGTTGGAAGATTGGTTGTTGTCATTGATGTCAACCCTAGTCATTGGTTTTGAACCACAAGATTGATGAAGGTATTTGCACATGAAGGAAAATGCACATTCAGATAAAACACCCATGGAGGAATAGTATAAATCACATTGTTTCTAGTGGTATTTGGCACGTCACGTGGATCCTCATGGTTGAGGAGAAATGAAGTTTTGAAGATGACAAAGTGAATTGAAGAAGGAAGTACATGTAGGCCATGAAGATAATTAAAGAAAAGAATTACAAAATAAGAAAGTATCAAGTCAGCCATAATGCTAAAAGGAAGTAACATAAATGGTATAAATAAATATCATTATACATTCATTTGATACACAAGTTGAATTTCAGAGGAAATCAGAAGTAAAGAAGGTCGGATTTCAAGGGAGGATGAAGTCTTTTGGTGATGTGTTCTAAGTATCAACAGTTTGGACAAGTTGTTGTGATAGGTTGTTGTGATAGTTTATTTGTACAGATTTGGTCATGGTTGATGCACTTGTTCATGGTACAGGTTGATTACAGGTTGATGCATGGTTCAGGTTATTGGTACAGGTTATTTGGTGCAGGTTGATTGGTATAGGTTTACAGTAGTATATCTCACAATGATAGTGTGACATTGGTTCCATCATTCTACTTATATGTCAAGAAAGTTGGATGGGGAAAGTAAAGGTGGTTGTAGCTGGAGAACATAGGGGGTTGTAGCCTCCTTCTGGTTGTAGCTAGAGAATTGGGGAGTTGGAGCTTCCTTTAGGTTGTAGCTTGAGAAACTAGGAGGTTGGAAACTCCTTCCAGTTGCAACTGGAAAACAAAGAAATTTGGTGCTTCCAATGAATGTATTTCTTCAAGACATATAAGAAAAAGCATTATGTGGTTTTCTCCCGCTTTGGGTTTCCACGTAAAACATTGATGTATTGTGTATGTGTATGATTGTTCATTTATTCATTGCTTATTTACTCTGCAGTTATTGGATGATAATGATACATTGATATAACACTTGGATTATATGGTTAAAAAGGATTAAATTTCTTTATTACTGATTCACCCCCCTCTCAGTAATCTAACAATTGGTATCAGAGACGGTTCCTTCAGGGAATAGTTTAACCACTGGAAGGAGATCATGGATTATTATAAGAATGGAGTACCAATGTTTAATGGTCAGAATGGTTTTAAGTATGATATGTGGAGCATAAGGACGAAAGTATTTTTACAGGCACAGGGACATTATATTTAGCTATCAGTTGTTATAGGATATGATAGTTCAAAAAGGGCAAATACTGTAGCCAAGAAGGAATTGAGGAACAATAACAAAATAGCAATGGATTTCATCTACGGAGGATTACCTAATCCGGTAAGAGATAAGGTTGGTAAATGTTCATCAACAAAAGAACTTCGGGATAAGTTACATGACATATATTCTTCACCCATCATAGATTTAGAAAATGTCAAAGAAGATGCAGATACAAATCACAAATAATTATGTTCACCATGTCAAGCAAATTTAGAAGATGAAGAGTATATAATCACCAGAGATTGCAGGGATTATAAAAGAAATGTCCAAGCAATAAGTGCCTATGTGGTCGCACGTAACATTGAGTATTGCAAATGTCATAACTATCGACACATAGCCAGTGATTGTAGAAGCATGATCAATACTTACATGAAAGAGAATAATAATATCAAATATAAGAAAGTATGGATAAGAAAAAAGGAAGAACGGGTGAACAAAGACCAGGTACCAGAGATCGCAAGATTGGCAATAAAACAAGATGAAGAAAATTCTACAGAGAAAAGGAAAGATGTCAGATACAGAAAGGTTTGGAAAATAACTGAAAGAAAGGAAGGACAGGTAAATAAGGAACATGTTCAAGAGATTGTGCTTTCAGGAATTATAGTGAAATATGAATCCACAGTCAGAAAGAAAGAAGTCAGGGCTCAGAGAGATAATGAATCTACCAATGAAGATGATGATGAATACACATCAAAGCAAGAATTGTTCTGAGCCATATGGATTAGAGACTCCCAAGTAATATGAATATTAGACAAGGGGAGTCTATGCGATCGATGTGACAGACCAAAGAACCATCCTTTGAGCATCTTGCGGAGTTTGAGAAGACAGATTCAAAGCAATCAGTTAGCAAAAGTAGAGTTTGATAGATTAATCAAGACTTCATAATAGTATAATGATAAATGGGTCAGCATTATGGATAGTTGCACAAGTAGAGTCTTGGACAGTATGGACAGAGATGGATTCATAAGAACACTTAGCATGTTTGGAAATATATATGATAGTGGATGAGAGCATGGATTCATAGATTGGTTCAGAGAGTGGTTCAAATAAAAAGGAACATTATCATAATGGATGATAATTACACAGGAAATGGCTCGAACAATGCTAATGGATTCCAAATTGACAGAATTTTTTTGGACATATGCAGTGCATACATCAGTTCACATTCAAAACAGAGTAATGCTCAGAAACAACAATGACAAAACTCCCTACGAACTATGGAAAGAAATCCCAGACAACAACCTCTACATCAAGGTAACTCAAGGTAATATTTTATTAATTTAAATTTATGTTGATGATATTGTTTTGGAAGTACTAATGATAGGTAAAGATAAAAATTTGAAAAGGATATGCAGAATGAATTTGAAATGTCATTACTTGGAGGACTATCCTTCTTTTTGGGTCTTCATATATGTTAAAGAAACCAAGGAATTTTTATTTTTCAAACTAAGTATATCAGAGAAATGCTAAAGAGGTTTGGAATGGAAAATTGCAAACCAGTTACCACTCCTATGAAAGCCAGTTGCAAGTTGAGCAAAGATGATGATTCAAAGTATACAAACCAGAGGCAATACAGGTCAATGATTGGTAGCTTACTATATGTGACAGCATCCAGACCAGATGTAATGCAGGTAGTTGGAGAGGTGGCACGATTTCAAGCAGCAACAAAGGAATCACATGTATTAGCAGTGAAGAGGATTTTTAGATATCTCAAAGGAACATAAGAGTTTGGATTATGGTATCCAAAAGGAAAGGATCTATCACTTATTGCCTACACAGATGCAAATTGGGCAGGTTGCATTAATGACCAATGAAGGATCAGTGGAGAAATGTTCTACTTGGGTGAGTGTTTAGTATCTTGGCTAAGCAAGAAATAATCATCAAAATCCTTATCTATAGTCGAGTTAGAGTATATTGCAGCATCTAAATGTTGTACACAGGTTATATGGATGAAACAAACTTTGACAGATATACAGGTTGAGTATGATGAGCCCATTTGAAACTATTGTGATAATACAAGCGCCATCAGTATCTCAAAAAACCCAGTGATGTACTCCAAGACGAAGCACATTCCAATCAATTATCACTTTCTACGGGAACAGGTTGCAGAGAAGAACATAAGAGTTTAATATGTGGGAACAAAAGAACAAGTGGCATATATCTTTACAAAACCGCTTCCATGGGAAGCCCTTGAGTATCTTCACTAGAGACTAGGAGTAATTTCTACTCCAAAATGAATTCTTTTGAATTCTTATCTTATATGTCTTATATGTACATGAGGAAGCACCATAAATAGGACAAAGGGGGAGAGATTTATCAGATGCAAAGGTAAATGCTTGGAGAGAGAGAATAGAGGCATGTTTCAAAGGGGAGCGATTTTCACAAGGGAATAATGAGCAATATGAATTCAAAGTGATACCCTTTGTGAAAGGGGGAGATATTATTCATATGAAGGGAAAGAAAGTAATCAGAGGCTTATAAACACAAAGAAAAAATCAAAGGCACGTAGACAGGGGGAGAAGCCCTAAGGAGAGTTCATTCAAGGGGAGCAGCCCCAAAGGGAGATACCCTTTTCCATTGATGTCAAAGGGGGAGAGATAGAAACATTGATGGAGTATAACCATGAATGTTATCATGACTAAGTGTTGCCACGAATGTTGGTGTTGCCATCAATGCCAAAGGGGGATATTGTCAGACAGTTGGCTTAGCTTGATGGATAGCTGGTATGTATTGTTGGTTGTCATTGATGTCAACCACTGGAGAGTGATATTGTATATTGATGTCAACCCTTAATGATTGATTTCAACCCTTGGAGAAAGTCCGGTAGCGAATTTCGGTAGCATAAAGGTTTGGGCAATGGACCCAAGGTTGTTTCATGTATAATGTTGTGAGTTTTAATATATTTTAAGGTGAAACTATACTAGATGGATATTTCTTGTCATTCCGTTTCCGGTGGTATGTGGAACATCACATAACTCCTCACGGTTAGAGAGTTATGGCCATGAGAAGTTGGAGAACCCGGGTTTGGGTAATGGACCCAAATTTGTTTGATGGATAATGGTATGAGTTTTGATATATTTTCAGGTAATACTATTATATATGGATAGTACATGTCATGTCATTTATGGTGGTATGTGGAACGTGTTGTCCAACTGAGAGGGGGGGCGGTGAATCAGTTGTTACTGTGCTTAAACAATTATGCTCATTTTAAACTCTTTATAGAGCACTCAATGACAATCATAATAATGCAGGGAAGTAAGAAATATAACATTCAGCATCATTCACACATATGAGATACACAGAGACAGATATTTCCTGAGGAAACCCATAAAGGGTAAAAACCTCTTCTTCTTTATATGATAAGTAATCTTTACATTTTGTACATTATCATACTTATGACCACCAAATCATTGTGAGCCTACAACCTCTGTTTTGCAAGATGCATCTTGCTGAGAACACCAACTCTCTATTTTCTCTAGCACCTACTAGAAGGAAGCACCAACTCCCTGGTTTCTCTAGCACCCACTAGAAGGAAGCACCAACTCCCTGGTTTCTCTAGCACCCACTAGAAGAAAGAAACAACTCCCTAAGTGTTCCAACACCAACTGGATGGAAGAACCAACTTCAAGTCACACAGGCACCAACCTGTATAATAGAGAACAACAGTTCTCCCTTGCACCACCCTGCCACCCTGGTTTCTCTCACTGCAACTAGATGGAAGCTACAAATCCCTGTGTTCAAGCACCCACTTGAACCTCTGAGGACAACAGTCCACCTTAGCACCTCCCTACCACCCTGAAATATAAAGTTTGTTATATATATAAATTTATCACAGTGATACAATATTTATCAATTGCTTATCAGTCTCATCACTGCTCTTCTCTACCTACATCAGTGTCTTCCTGCACACCTTCATTACGCCTTATGTTCTTCTTCCTTTTATGCTCTGTGCACCATGTCCCTTCTATGCACCATTCCTCTTCTGTGTATTTCATCTCCTGCACAGTACCTCCTTCTACATGCCTGCATCACTCTCAATAGCCGCCCACATCTCTTCTTTATTCTACATTCTTATAGTCTCTGTGTGCCTTGTGCATTTGATATGAGCAATCCTTCTGCATGCTCTACGCCCCGCCATTGTTTCTCACATCGGGATGTTCACTCCACTCCACATTGCCACCGCTTCACCCCCTCAAGCATCAACACACTCTCTCTGTTTTTCATGTTCTCCTCGTGTCCAGTCCTCTTCCTAATCCTCATCGCAATTCCTCAACTTTTCTAGCGGTTATACCCATGCGTTCATCATCACTGGGTGTTATGCTGAGATTTCTTAGCCTGTCTGGTAGTTGAGACTCTTCATCTTCATCTATCATAGTCGGACTCATCCTCTCTATTGCATTTATAGGCTTCAACACTCTTCCATCTGTCAATCACCTCTATCAACAGTCTTCATTCCACTGGCAGATGCCTTGAGACTCTTCATCTTCTCTGGCGATCACCCTGAAGTGTCTTCGAGTCCTCTGACAAAAACCATCAGTCGTTTCTAGCAGNGTCTGGTAGTTGAGACTCTTCATCTTCATCTATCATAGTCGGACTCATCCTCTCTATTGCATTTATAGGCTTCAACGCTCTTCCATCTGTCAATCACCTCTATCAACAGTCTTCATTCCACTGGCAGATGCCTTGAGACTCTTCATCTTCTCTGGCGATCACCCTGAAGTGTCTTCGAGTCCTCTGACAAAAACCATCAGTCGTTTCTAGCAGTTACATTGTGAACCTATTGAGCCTTGTGCCTTTGGCACCTTTCACCTTTCCTTTCACATGTGGCCTCAAGAGGTGACCACAGCTTACACCAAAAGGTGTTTTCGCATTTTGGCATTTCGGCATTTCACATGTCGCGAATTCCTGTTGTGAAGCATCTCGACTCTCCAAGTCACGATCTCTAAAATGGAGCTTGTTTGCACTAGCTCCTTCCTCCATCTTCCACAGATGTGACCACTGGTTGTGACCACGGTCTTATTTGAAACTGCATTTCGCAATTTCGCATTTCGCGAATTTGTTATGAGTCACTCTGACTCTTCCAACTCTCGATCATGAAATGGAGCCTTGCAACTTACAAGTTCCTTCCTTCACATGCCCACAGTTGTGACCAAGCGTTTATCCATAAAGTGCTTTGGCAATTTCGCATTTCGACATTCCTACATTTCGGCATTCTTGTGGTGAAGTGTTTCGACACTTCCAACTCCCGGTATCTGAAACTTGCACCAAAAGGTGTTTTTCACATTTCATCATTCCGGCATTTCATCATTCCTGTGGTGAAGTGTTTCGACACTTCCAACTCCCGGTATCCGAAACCTGCACCAAAAGGTGTTTTTCACATTTCGGCATTTCGGTATTCCTGTGGTGAAGTGTTTTGACACTTCCAACTCCTAGTATCCGAAACTTGCACCAAAAGGTGTTTTTAGCATTTCGGAATTCCGGCATTTCGGCATTCCTGTGGTGAAGTGTTTCAACACTTCCAACTCCCGGTATCCGAAACCTGCACCAAAAGGTGTTTTTCTCATTTCGGCATTCCGGCATTTCGGTATTCCTGTGGTGAAGTGTTTCGACACTCCAACTCCCGGTATCTGAAACCTGCACCAAAAGGTGTTTTACACATTTCGACATTCCTATGGTGAGATATCTTGATGATCCATGTCGCGATTCCCGAAACTCCGAAACTTCATGCCGCGATCCCCGAAACTCCGAAATGGAGTCTTTGTTGATGTGGTTGTTTCGGGATTTCAGCGTTTCACATTTCGCAACTTCGAGACGCCTGTGATGAAGAGTCTCAACTCTTGACTCCTCCAACTCCTGGTATCTGAAACTCCAAAATGGATATTAAGTCCACTAGCTTCTGATCTTTCCATGCCATCATCGTTGTTGATCTTCCTTGCCTGTTTGTTTTCCATTGTTGTCTCCCAACTGTAAACCTGCCAACGTCGCTACTATTCTGTCCTGTAACCATACCTTCGTTGTTGTTGTTTTTTCCATCAATAACTGTAAGGATGCTATCGTTGTTGTTGTTCTTGCCTGTAAACATGCCATCGTTGTTGTTTTTCTTGCCATCAATGACAAGCACGCTCTTCTTGTAAACATGCCAACAATCTCCCCCTTTGGCATT
>JASDQU010686372.1:45226-56833 GCA_032191745.1 Picea mariana | reverse complement strand
GCTATTAAAATTCTTACGGGATGTCTGAGGCAACATTTTTTACAAGGGAAATAACATATACCATCACCCTTTTCACCCGCTTTACTTTTTTCCCCACCTCTAACAACATTCTGCGACATTTTTCCGCACAAAAATACCCTTTCGAAATCGTCATTGTTATAGCAAGTTTGTCGCAACATCTTTAAATCATCAAATATTTATAGTCCAATTTTAGGTCACTATCATCGCAATTGCAATGATATTGACCTAAAAATATTTATTTTTCCACCTTTTTATTTTAGGTCATTTTAACGGTCAATTTTAAGGTTAGGTGAGTCGTCACTCTTGCGACGGACAAACTATAGTCGTCGCTCTTGCGATGAACATTGACCATAATATTTTATTCAAACTATATGCATCAAGATAGCGACGAATACAGGGTGGATTTAAAAAAATTGAACTTTTTCTCTTGCATGTTGCGACGAAAGTACTCGACGAAAGAGTACTTTCGTCACAAGTGGTTGTCACAAATTTTTCAATATGTAGTAGTGTAGGATTCATTATGACCTACATCTCGCGGGAGATTCATATTCACCTCAATGGAATCAACTGTCCTCATCAAGTATGGAAGAATCTGAAGATGTTGTTTGACTGAGTCAACGAAATCCACGTCATGCAGATGGAGAAAGATTTGATCTCTCTCAATCCTCATTCCTTTGAGAGAATGGAGGACTATTTGGCATGTGTCAAAGAACTCCAGTTGAAATTGGGTGAATATGGAAAGAACTATCACAAAAAGGATGGAAAACTCATTGAGTTGGTCTTGATGAAATTAAGAACACCATTCGGTGTGTCTGTGTTGACTTTCCACACCAACTGGAAAGCACGCAAGGAATATGGTAAGGAATATACCTTTGAATATTTTTGTGGTATTTTAATTATTGATCATCATAGATTATTTGGAGAAAGCAAGCTCAGTGGTAAACACCAGACCCACTTGCTCAAGGGAAAGGGAAACATGGATCCCAAGGATAGAGTATGGTTTGATACCTCTACACAGAAACCTGCATACTATGACTAGAAGTCTTACAGATAGGAAAATGCATCACAATGAAGTCTAAAGAAGAAGACATGTCAGTATTGTGGAAAGACTAGACATGTGGAGAAAACCTTCTATAAGAAGCGAGATGATTTAGAGAAGAAGGTTAAATGCCTCGAAGGAGACATGTTCGTTGTACATTGACCCACAAATAATTCCACCTTAGAAGTTGGGACTTTGTGGGCCTTGTTTTCTCATTTTGCGCAGAAAGAATGGGTAGTTGACTCTGGGTGTGCCCATCACATGGATAAGGATGCTTCCTTATTCACGTGGTTGGATGAAGCTAAGGAGAGTAAAATATATATTGTCGATGATTTTACTATGGATGTTGTTGGTTAGGGTGATTTTTCTTATTGACGTGGGAATATTTTCGACGTCTATCATGTGCCAAATATCAATGCCATCCTGTTGTTTATTTCTCAGTTAACACAAATGGGTAATATTGTATAATTTTGGCCATATAATTTCTATGTTTGTGATTTGAAGAAAGGTAAGTCAATTTTCGTTGGAGGGATTCTCAACTCGATGAACAGTTTGTACAAGTTCCATGACACAACTAGACCTGAACCTGAACCGACTGCACTTGTTTCTCACATTGATGAGAGAAATTGAATTTGGCATGAGCAACTCAAACATCTAAAATTTTTAATTCTACCGAAACTGGCAACTCAGAAATGTTAATTATGGAGCCTGATTATCTTCTTGATTCAAAGGTTTTTGTTTTCAGTCGTGTTTATACCCCATGAAGATTGTACACCCCATAAGTCTATACACCCCTCCACACAGGGGGATTTCAGGGTGGGATTTCCCCACAGGTGGGGTCCATGGGGCTCATACCCCTGGCTGGGGGGTCTGGGGGCCATCGGGGGTTTGGGGACAAATCCCCCGAAGGAAAAATTTCCTTGTAAATGTATATTGTAATTTTATAGTCAATCTTGATTGTTCATCATTAAGTCACAGATATGACGGTAGAGATTATGTTATGGTTTTTTTCCCTAGAAGGAAAACCTCTTTTTATGAGGGAATTGTATTGTGGTTGTGTATTATCGTGAATATTGTATTCTGAGAGAGGAGATTGTGAAACAAAGAAGAGGAACTTACAACATATGTGTTGTAGGTTGTATCCCTTCATTTGTTGGATAATAAAAAAGAAGGACCTGGCAATTTCTCTGGTGAACGTAGCCCACACTAGGTGAACCACGTATATCTGTGTCTCTATTGTATTGTGTATATTTTGGGTTTTATTTATGCATTTGTTTTATTTTATTGCTCTATGATCATGTTTGTCTAACAAGAACATGGTTTCTAGTTTGCAAAAGTGTTTCCCCTTGAAGGAGTCTGTAAGGGCCATGTACTTGGAAAGCATCATCAGGAACCATTCAACTCTAGAAAAACGTGGTGAGCACAAAACCTACTGGACCTAGTTCACAATGATGATTCAAGTTATATTTTGAATTTCATTAATGATTTCTCTCACTTCACATGATCTTTTTTCTAAAGAAAAAGAACATTGTCTTTGCGAAGTTCAAGGAGTTTCGGGACTTTGCTGAGAAGCAATGTGGTCGACCCATCAAATGCTTGAGATAAGACAATGGTGGTGAGTATGTGAATCGACCTTTTGAAGAATACTTTCTTCGATCTAGTATTGATTGGTAATGATCGATTCCTCAGACTCCTCATTAAAATGGTGTTGCGAAATGAAAGAATCAGACATTAGTTGAAATGGCTAGATGTCTTTCGTTGGCCCAAGAACTTCCCCTTCGCTTCTAGTATGAAGTAGTATATTGTGAAAATTATTTTCTCAATCACGTATCAACTCAACTTGTTCCTTCCATGACTCCAATCGAATGATGGTGTGAAAAGAATCCTTCATTCGGCCACCTCCACATGTTTGGATGTGTTTCCTGGGATCATATTCCCGATGATTTCAAAAATAATTTGGATGAAAAGATTCATGCTTGAATCATGATGAGATACTCTAAAGAATTGAAATCCTATCGATTATTTAATCATGTACTCAAATACCAAATCATTGTTAGAAGAAATGTACGATTTGATGATATGTCTTATGATATCAAATTGTTGAATGCCTCTTCTAGATTGTTGTTGGATGATCCCGTTGATGTTGTCTCTAACACTGGTTCTCCTATTCCATACTTAAATCCTTTGACTGGGTAGTCAAACTTTCTCCCTATTCTGACTAGATCGTTGACCTCTAAGTCTACTAGTCTCGCATCCTCTGTTTCAATTAGTCCACTAACTGAAGACCCTTCAAATTTTGATCAACCTGCTGGAGTGAATTGTATTTCACATGTTTATTGTCTACCTAGATAGGATGCCAAGATGATTTAAGCTATCAGAGATGATGTTGGATATGCCTCTTATAGACGAAAGACTCAAAGTCAAAAGAAACATGCCAACATTTCCTTAATGACTTGTGTACTAGAAACCTCTAATCCTATCACCTACTCAGATGTTGAAGGATGACCTGAATGGGAGAAATCCATGAAGAAGGAAATTGATTCTCTGTTAAAAAATCACACTTGGGACTTGGTTCCTCAAATACAAGGAAAGAACATTGTAAAGTGTCAATGGGTCTACAGAACCAAATTTACCTTTGAAGGTGTTTTTGAGTGACATAAAGCGTGCCTAGTTGCGAAGGGATTTTCTCAACAAGAAGGAATCAAATACACTGAAACCTTTTTCCCCATCGCAAAGATGAACTATGTTCAACTAATTATTTTCCTTGCTGCTCATTTTGGATAGAAAATCCATCAGATGGATGTGAAGAGTGTTTTTCTTCATGGACACCTATGTAAAGAAATTTTCATGGAACAACCACTCAATTTTGTGACAAATTCAAAAAAAATTGTTGACTTAAGAAGTCACTTTATGGTTTGAAGAAGCCTCCCCAAGACTAGTATGCTAAGATCGACATTTTCTTTATTCAACTTGGTTTCAAACGGTGTGAATCTGATCACAACTTGTATATTCTCCACAACAATGGAGACACTTTGATTGTTGTTGTATTATGTGTAGATGACTTACACATTACTAGCAATAATAATGATCTCATCCTTAGCTTGAAGAAACAACTTGCTAACTCCTTTGAAAATGAAAGATCTTGGTACTCTGCATTATTTTTGAGTCTTCAAGTATTACCACTTTGTGATGGATTTGTTTATTTCTCGGTCTAAATATATGATGGATCTGTTGACATTTTTTAATATGGTTGATTTCAAGCCTTGTGCTACTCCTTTTCAGTATAGAGTAAATCTTACCAAAACATGTCAAACATCCATAGTTGATGCTACACTCTATTGAAAATTGATCGACAATATTATTTATCTTACTCATAGTCGACCTGACATTTCCTTTGTTGTTAGTGTGGCTTCTTGATTTATGCATGACCCAAAATAAATCCAATGGCAAACAACCAAACGAATTGTTCATTATCTGAAGGGTACTACTCGTTTTGGTATCAAGTATTGTCGAAGTTCAGATTTTCTAGTTGGCTACACTGACTCAGAATGGGATGGAAATGGTGATGATCGAATTTCCATTTCTATATATATGTTTCACTATAGAATTGTACCTTTTGTTTGGTCATGAAAGAAACAAAAGGTAGTCTCCTTGTCAACTACAGAAGTTGAATATTGTGGTGTCATTTAAGTAGGTACTAAAGAAATGTGTATTATGGATTCAACAAATTTTCGCAGGACTTGGCCTTCCTACTCATACCTTGACTAAAATATATTGTGATAATCAGAGTGTTATACAAGTTGCTGACAATCGTTTTTCCCATAGTAAGATGAAGCATGTTGAGCTCCATGCTCACTAATTGATAGAATCAGTTCATGAGAACATTGTCTCTCTTGAATATTGTAGAAAAAAATATCAAGTTGATGATATCTTCATTAAACCTTTAGATAAAGCCATATTTATCAAGCTTCGTACAATGCTTGAGCTTCAGGAAGATGTAATTATGGGGGGGTGTCCTAGTGACATAATTTCACCTCCTGAAACTACAAAGTTGTGTGATGATGGGGGGGTGTTATAAAATTAAGCATTGATGGTTCATCACACATATCTTGGGATCAGTAAGTTGAGAGTTCAGCCTACATTTGGATATAGTTGTTCAAGTGATTGACCAATACAGTACACGAGTCAATTGGGTAGTCGACGTGCATGTCGGTCAGACAATCGACCAACAGACGAAGATAGTTGGGTGGTGGATCGAACAACCAAACAATCGACTGCGAGTTGGATGTGCAAGTGGTTGGTTCGAGTATCCTTGTTGATCCAAATTGACAGAGTGGATTTGGCGAAGTCAACTCTAATAGTCGATGGTTACAAGTGGCCAAGATATTCCAGATTCTATAGAAGTTGGTCAGATCTTGAGACTACAAAAGTAGACCCCTTGGGTCATTATCAATATAAGAGGTTTTGCAATATATCATGTGGATCAATATGTTCAACATGCACTATGATATTCTGATCATAGTGGGTTTTTCTTAAGTGTTGCAACGGTGTATTTAGACACCACCTTTATCTTCGAAATTGTTTTCCTCTTCGATTATCTATAGTATTGTGTCCTTTGTTTCATGTTGTTTTCCAACCTATTCCCCTATAAAAGCAAGATATTATATTAAAAGGGAGAAAGGTACTAAGATGTCCCTATCCTCCCTCTAGACTTCCTGAATCAATATCCTGCAAAATTCAATGCACAATTATTCAAATGTGCATGAAAATGTAGCATAAATTCAACTAGAGGATACAAAATATAAATAAAAACTAGAATTACTACAAGTGAAAAGGAATAACTTGATGAACTTGGAACTTGGTGCACCAATAGTACCAATTTACATTGGGATACTAATTATGAGTGAGATGCTTCTTAAGGGATAAGAGGAAATGTAGAAATTGTGTACATTTGAAAGTATTTCAGGTTTTTCTAGTTTTTCATATCATATATATCTAATGAACACAACCTAAAATGCATTGGAATTGCTTATCTCTTACATTTATAGATCAGGTGACATAAAATGTGCATCTTTGGAAGTACTAGGAGAGGATACACAAGGCCAACAATTGGAAGGGGACAACATATTTCAAATGATAATATACATATGTAACTTGATCAAACTATTATATCGTACCAAGCTTAATTTACCTATGCACTAACATAATTCTCTTGGAACAACTATTAAGAGGGAAAATACTAGTAAAAAGGGAACAACATTCCATCCCATGAGATTTAAATTATGATAATTATTACATACCCTATGGATAATTGTAATATACATGTCTACATTATTGAAGGAAAGTTTGGGAAGCATGTAACATTCTAACTTCAAATAGAATTTTTAATGTCTTTCTAATGAAAATCGTATGACAAGTTTAATTTGGTGCATCGATGTGTTTGTTTGTAGCATGTACACTGGCATGAAATATTTTATGTGCACTGAACATGATATCTTTGTTAAAACATCTGCAAATGAAAACTTCCACAAAATAATAATTATAAAAGTTTGCATTTATGATTTCGCTAAACATTGATTTAAGGTGTGGTTAAGGTAATGTAGCGCACTAGTGTGCTAACATTTTAAAGATGCACTCTACATGGAAATAATATAATATAATATAACTAGACCACATGTTTTCATCAATGCATTAAAAAATCAAATGATAAAAAAAAAAAAAAGTGGGTATCTCATTTTGTAAAAGTGATTTAAACAAACCGTAAACCCTAATCCATTGTTGTGTCAATTAGAGGGGAGACTTGTGCAAGAGAGATTTCCTAGGTAAGAGATTGGAGTGGATAATTTTCTGAAGGACCAAATTTGTAAGGGACCACCATGGACTACATACAAATACAGAAAAGAGAAATTTCAGGTATGTAACTTCATTCTATTTATCTCAGCAAAATAGAAAGGTTTCATAGTCATATTCAATGTTGTAACCTTAGTTTTGTTGTTGCTTCCTTTTTTTATATACCACTGCAAACCCTAGTTGTAAGGGTTTAGTTTCTACAATGAGATTCTTTAAGGGTTTTTAGGTATTTAAAGAATATTTTAATGGAATGGGGTCCTTGGTTGCATTGGATCCCAAACAATGTCCATGTTATTATTTTTCTTTAAATGTTTTGGATTTCACGGTATGCATTATAGTAAGTACACATCGATGCATTTTTTACTCTATGGTGGACCACTTGTGCATTGTTTTTGTTTTAATAGGTTCTACAATGTGTAACGTACAATAAATATGCATCAATGTGCCATGTGCTATAAAGTGCATTGTGTGTCCCTCTTAATTATATATATATAAACAAAATGGGTTTAATGGTGCATGATATACATTAAAAACAATGATATAAGATGATAGAATATGTCAATTGGGTGTAGCTTGAGTGGTGTGAGGAAAATTGTTACCCTCCCCACTTGGGTTCAAATCCCACTTTTTGACATGTTTCTCTTAGTGAGCCAATTGTTCTTGAGCTATATATGATCTATTCATGTGTTTTTTATGTGGAATTGTGCCTTGAAGAATCTAGGGTTTACCTTAGGTACCATCCTCAAAATGAGAAGAAGTGCTCAGGATGTTTCCCCTGGAATATGTTACTTGGAAAAATATAATTAAAAAAAATGATACCATATATAAGATAGAAGATGGTTGATAGAATATCACGAAAAACACTTGTGGCAATGAGTGCCAGGAAATGTTTCAAATAGGAAATTAGGTGGATCAAAAGGTGATGAACACGAAGTTTTTATTTGATGTTTTACTACTAATGTACTTCTTGTAGCGCCCCGTTTATTTCTACTAGTTTGGCAGAATAGATCTTATTATTTGAGGACATTTTATTTACAAAATAAATTGGTTTATTGACTTGTGTTATAATGATGAAACTCAAACTCTTTCATTATTTTTATTAAATTTAATTTATGATTTTGAATGAGTTTTATTTAAATGTTTATATGATAGCATGGATGGATTAAATGTACATTTATATGACATAATTGACATTGTCGGTTCATATGGTTAAGATACATTGAAATGAAAATATTTGATACATTAACTTGTAGATGCTACTAATGGTATGCCTAGTGTGACAGAAAATCCATTGGTGTACATTGAAGTGGAATTGCATCAACATTATATTAGAATCTAGATGGATTCAAGGTATTATAATATGTTATATGATTAATGATATGTTTTAATTTTTATTATGGAACAATTTGATGCGATGATTTTAGTGTGCACAGGCATAGGGAATATGCTTACCAATTAATCCACATATTGGTAATGGAGTTTTGTGGAAGTGTAAAAAGTATCACCAGGAAAGGAGGAACAACATTCCTATTTCCACCTACTAGAAATCATTTTCCATGTTGAAAATTATGTGACACTTTTACTTAGATGTTGCACACTTCCATGAGGGTAGGCCACATATTGGGTCACTCATGAATTTTAGCTGAGGGGCATACAATAAGGTGGTATTTTCATTCCTCAATGAACATTAATCCCTCAACAAGGTAGTGACAAATTTGAGTTAACGTGGTTTCAACAGTGGCACCATTTCCACCACCAAGAAAGTTGGATGCTTGAAGAGCATGCATAAACATGGTACCCTTGGTACTTACTAAAATGTAAATCTTGAAGGACATGGAGAAGCATGGAACCCTTGGTATCGGTTATAAGTTTTCAAGTAGACATTGAAAGATGTTGATTAAGCATAAAAAATTTGGTTGATTTAGCATGTGCATTTTTTTAGTAGGAAAAGAATAAGTATCTAGTTTATGCATTTTAGTTAAAAGAGGAAATGTTAATTAAATGAGAAATAGTATGATTGACATATATATTATTAGATATCTCATAAAAAGGAGAAATAAAATAGTTTAATTAAAATCCATTAGAAAATAAATGTAAGGCCCATTCCCTAGGCTTCATAACTAAAAGTACAATTGTAATCATATACCATGTGTAAGTATTAATAAGAATTTCTAGTATTTTAATTCTTATAGTTCACATTGACAACAAAATCTCAATATTTATAACTTGATTAAAACAACATAGTAGACTAGTAAAATACCTCTTTAAGATGAAGGCCTTTGAGTTGTTGAACAGTCTGCTACCAAAGCTTGAAACTAAATTGTTTGAAATTGTTTCCTCCTAGCCAGCTAGGAACAGAGCCTCTCCGACTCCCTAGCTCCAGGAAATCAGATTTCATGGCCCCGAGCCCAAAATCCCAGCAATACCGGTGCCCTACTAAAAATCCCCAAAGAAAATTTCCCTTCCAGTCTCCTCTAGTCTCCTTCCTCTTTCCCCCGATAATTCCCAAAAGAAAAGATCATTTTCNCATTCAATTCTCAACTTCCTTATCCTCTCATTAATTCTCTCACCTACCTTTAAATAATAAAATAACAAAATGATTCAAATATGGTTATTTCAATAATTAATTTAATTTAACTTAACACCTAGGTTTCCCTTCACCTCTAGTACTTAATACCAAATCTTCTCATCATTTGAACCCAAGCTCAATGTCCTAAAGATGGATCCTGATCTGGATCCGAAACGTTGACAATCTATTGACAAAATTGTGGCCATTCCGATTAATCATGAAAACTCCAACCATAGAAATCTTATTAATCAAAGTAATTTTAATTAACTAAAAACTAATTACTAGTGCACCCACAAATCAAGGAGAAGAAAAAGGAATTCAAATTCAAATAATAGTGTGAGAAAATAAAAGTGGTCTTGTCTGATATTAATGAGGGTTAATAATTAAAAAGAGTAGTAACTACATATGCACTCACTCTAATAGGAAAAGAGGAAGAGAACAAGAGAACACCTCAGAGTGAAAATAGGAATGGGATAGTTGAGTGAGGATTAATCACTAATTTATATTTGAATAAGAAATTAATTAATCACTTGTGCATGGGAGTGACACATGGATGGATGGATAATAGGTAATTAGTATATTAGAAAATTAATTTTTTTCCTGAGATGGACAAATCGATTGAGCCATAAAGACAATAAAATGAAGACTTGAGCTAGAGGAAAAATACTTTTTGCACTCTAATGTTGGATGGTTGTCATAATGATAAAACTTTCTAATGGTGATTATTGAAGAATTTGGTCTATTGGAAAGTGTTCTTGAGGTGGGGATTCCTCTCAAACTTAGCATATTCACTATCTTTTATTTTTTATAGTGATTACCTTTCATACAACCCCATTGTGGCTTTGGGATCCTTAGGGAAGGATAGTACCCACTGTAGTTGGTAGAGTGGTCAATTGGTGAACTATCTAAAACTTGACAATTTAAAGCAAGGAAGAAGTTGCAAACGTATGAGGAAGAGAAGGTAAAGCTACGAAAAACATTCATGGCCGCAATGGAGTGCGAAGAAATTGGGAAAAACCCTAGCTAGGGTCGTCCATGCGGGTCACCCAATAAACGTCCTGCAAGGAACCCCCGCAGGTTGAGGAGAGCCTGTCCTATGAGGCCTCAATGGACACCTTCCCTATGTCACGCGAGCCACTACTAGAAGTGAAGATTGAAGCTTGGTTCAAGTTGCATAGGCTGAGCATAGTCTCATGGAGGTTCAACAGGGATCAAGTATACCAGATCTATCTACAGGTTCAAAAAGGTATTCTACATGATTGGATATTTGTGATAGTTTAAGGTATGTACATATGAGGTAGAGTAGATGCTCTTGGGACATCATTGGCTAAATGACATATGTTGCATAGGGTAGATCTATAGAGGTACAGTGCTGGTATACATGGTGTTTATCATTGGCACACTTGTTGGGATTTATTTGAGGCATTTGTTTGGATATGAATGAGGAATGGTATTGTGAATTTGAGCATCTTCCTAGAAGTACTATTGATGTATAGTACTTGTTGTATTGAATGGTTATGAGGTAGATATGGTGAACCAATATTACCAATTTACATTGGGATACTAATTATGAGTGAGATGCTTCTTAAGGGATAAGAGAAAATGTAGAAATTGTGTACATTTGAAAGTATTTCAAGTTTTTCTAGTCTGTCATCTCATCTACATCTAATTAACATAACCTAAAAAGCATTGGAATTGTGTGCCCCTTACATTTATAGATTAGGTGACATAGAATATGCATCTGTGGAAGTACCAGGAGTGGATACACGAGGCAAACAATTGGAAAGGGACAACATATTTCAAATGATAATATACATATGTAACTTGATCAAACTATTATATCGTACCAAGCTTAATTTACCAATGTGTTGATTAAGGTTGGTTGTCATTGATGTCAACCCTTGAAGAAAGACCCGTAGCACAAAGGTTTGGGTAATGGACCCAATATTGTTTGATGTAAATATGACTCATTATTGTTTTGTCAATGTTGATGAGAAGTAAATATGGATGAACTCCAAAGTGGTCCCCTTATGGTGAAAGCCCTCACAGGAAGACGCTTTGTGGAGTAAGAGAACCCATGCTTAATTGTGGAATAATGAGATGAAGGAAAGTGAATTTGTCTAGGAAA
>JASDQU010686372.1:27217-43436 GCA_032191745.1 Picea mariana | reverse complement strand
TGGTGCTTCCAATGAATGTAATTCTTCAAGACATATAAGAAAAAGCATTATGTGGTTTTCTCCCGATTTGGGTTTCCATGTAAAACACTGGTGTACTGTGTATGTGTGTGATTGTTTATTTCTTACTACTCATTATTGGATAATAATTCTACATTGATATAACATTTGAAGAAAATTTATTATAATTACGCTATTACTAATTCACCCCCCTCTCAGTAATCCAACACTATGCACTAACATAATTTTCTTGGAACAAATATTAAGAGGAATAATGCTAGTAAAAAGGGAACAACATTCCATCCCATGAGATTTAAATTATGATAATTATTACATAAACTATGGAGTATTGCAATTTACATGTCTACATTATTAAAGGAAATTTTGGGAAGCATGTAACATTCTAACTTCAAATAGACTTTTTAATGTCTTTCTAATGAAAATTGTATGACTAGTTTAAATGGTGCATCGATGTGTTTGTTTATAGCATATACACTGGTATGCAATATTTTATGTGCATTGAACATGATATCTTTGTTAAAACATCCACAAAAGAAAACTTCCACAAAATAATAATTATAAAAGTTTGTATTTATAATTTCGCTCAACATTGATTTAAAGTGTAGTTAAGGTAATGTAGCGCACTAGTGTGCTAACATTTTAAAGATGCACTCTACAAGGAAATAATATAATCCAATATAACTAGGCCACATGTTTTCATCAATGCATCGAAAAATCAAACAAAAAAAAGAGCGGGAATTTCATTTTGTAAAAGTGATTTAAACAAACCATGAACGCTAATTCATTATTGTGTCAATTAAAGGGGAGATTTGTGCAAGAGAAATTTCCTAGGTAAGAGATTGGAGTGGATAGTTTTTTGTAGGACCAAATCTATAAGGGACCACCATGGACTACATACAAATATACAAAAGAGAAATTCCAGGTATGTAACTTCATTCTATTTATCTTAACAAAATAGAAAGGTTTCATAGTCATATTAAATGTTGTAACCTTAGTTTTGTTGTTGCATCCATTTTTTTTATATCACTGCAAACCCTAGTTGTAAGGGTTTAGTTTCTACAATGAGATTTTTTAAGGGTTTTTAGGTATTTAAAGAATATTTTAAAGTAATGGGGCCCCTTGTTGCATTGGATCCCAAACAATGTCCATGTCATTATTTTTCTTTAAATTTTTTGGATTTCACGGTATGCATTATAGTAAGTACACATCGATGCATTTTGTACTCAATGGTGCACCACTTGTGTATTGTTTTTTGTTTTTTTTAAATAGGTTCTATGGTGTGCAACATATAATACATATGCATCAATGCACCATATGCTATAAACTGCACTGCTTTTCCCTCTTAATTATATATAAAAAAAAGCATTTTTGGGATTAATGGTGCACGATATACATTAAATACAATGATAGAATATGTCAATTGGTTGTAGCTTGAGTGGTGTGAGGAAAATTGTTACCCTTCCCACTTGGTTCAAATCCCACTTTGTGACATGTTTCTCTTAGTGAGTCAATTGTTCTTGAGCTATATATGATCTATTCATGTGTTTTTGATGTGGCATTGTGCCTTGAAGAATCTAGGGTTTACCTTAGGTACCATCCTCGAAATAAGCATAAGTGCGCAGGACGTTTCCCCTGGAATATGTTACTTGGAAAAATATAATTAGAAAAATGATGACATATAGAAGATAGAAGATGGTTGATAGAATATCATGAAAAACACTTGTGGCAATGAGTGTCAGGAAATGTTTCAAATAGGAAATTAGGTGGATCAAAAGGTGATGAACACGAAGTTTTTATTTTATGTTTTACTGATAATGTACTTCTTGTAGTGCCCCATTTGTTTCTACTAGTTTGGCAGACTAGATCTTATTATTTGACATTTTATTTACAAAATAACTTGGTTTATTGACTTGTTTTATGATAATGAAACTCAAACTCTTTCATTTTTTTGATTGACTTTAATTTATGATTTTGAATGAGTTTTATTTAAATGTTTATATGATAGCATGGATGGATTACATGTACATTTATATGACATAATTGACATTGTTGATTCATGTAGCTAAGATACACTGAAATGAAAATGTTGGATACATTAACTTCTAGATGCTACCAATGATATCCTTAGTGTGACAAAAAATCCATTGGAGTACATTGAAGTGGAATTGCATCAACATTATATTGGAATCTAGATGGATTAAAGGTATTATAATATGTTATATGATTAATGATATGTTTTAATTTTTATTATGGAACAATTTGATGCGATGATTTTAGTGTGTCTGGGCATAGGGAATATGCTTACCAATTAATCCACATATGGGTAATGGAGTTGTGTGAAAGTGTAAAAAGTACCACCAAGAGAGGAGGAACAACATTCCTATTTCCACCTACTAGAAATCATTTTCCATGACCTAAGTTGAAAATCTTGTGACACTTTTACTTAGAGGTTGCACACTTCCATGAGGGTAGGCCACAGATTGGGTCACTCATAAGGTTTAGTTGAGGGGCACACAATAAGGTGGTATATTTATTCCTCAATGAACATTAATCCCTCAACAAGGTAGTGAAAAAGTTGAGTTAATGTGGTTTAAACAGTGGCACCATTTCCACCACCAAGAAAGTTGGATGCTTGAAGAGCATGCATGGACATGGCACCCTTGGTACTTGCTAAAATGTAATTCTTTAAGGGCATGGAGAAGCATAGAACCCTTGGTATCGATTACAAGTTGTCAAGTATACATTGAAAGATGTTGATTAAGCATATAAAATGTGGATGATTTAGGATGTGCATTTTTTTTAGTATGAAAAGAATAATTATCTAGTTTATGCATTTTAGTTAAAAGGGGAAATGTTAATTAAATGAGAAATAGTATTATTGACATATAGATTATTAGATATCTCATAACAAGGAGAAATAAAATAGTTTAATTAAAATTCATTAGAAAATAAATGTATGCTAGAATGTGCATGAAATGAACATAAATTAATTTTAATTAACTAAAAACTAATTACTAGTGCACCCACAAATCAAGGAGAAGAAAAAAGAATTAAAATTCAAATAGTAGTGTGAGAAAATAAAAGTTAGCTTGTTTGATATTAACGAGGGTTAATAATTAAAAAGAGTAGTAACTACATATGCACCCACTCAAATAGGAAAAGAGGAAGAAAACAAGAGAACACCTAAAAGTGAAAATAGGAATGTGATAATTGAGTGAGGATTAATCACTATTGTATATTTGAATAAGAAATTAATTAAGCACTTGTGCATGGGAGTGACAGGATGAATAATAAGTAATTAGTAAATTAGAAAATTACTTTTTTGCATGAGATGGAAAAATGGCTTGAGCTATAAAGCCAATAAAATGAAGACTTGAGCTAGAGGAAAAATACTTTTTGCACCCTAATGTTGGATGGTTGTCGTAATGTTAAAACTTTCTAATGGTGGTTATTGAAGAATTTGATCTATTGGAAAGTGTTCTTGAGGTGGGGATTCCTTTCAAACTTAGCATCTTCACTCTCTTTTCATCTTGATAGTGAGTACCTTTCATACAACCTCATTGAGGCTTTGGGATCCTTGGAGAAGGATAGTACCCATTAGAGTTGGTAGAGTGGTCAATTGGTGAACTATCTAAAAATCGGTAATTTAAAGCAAGGAAGAAATTAGACCCGCAATTCAAAAATCCAACAAACCAAAAAACCAATTACCATAATTCTTACAAATCTACTTTCTAAATATTTATGTGTTAATTAAATAAATTTGTAAATCAATTTCAATCGAAACCATTTCTTTGAAACTGATCTTGTATATCCGAGAATAACCCAATCTGACTATTTCCAAGATTTAGAAACCCTCGACATATTGAGTTCTGATTTAGCATTTAAATTATCAATCAAAAGTATTCTTTCCAAAAACGATATTGCAAGTCATGCTGATTAACATAAAGTAATGTATCCTCAAGAATTGCATGCCATCATTGTGTCTAGGTTGGTTCACGTGGACTATTTGCATGTCATCTATGTGTCTTTGGTTAAGTAATATAATATTTCAAAATTCAAAATATGTGTTTTTATAAATATTGTGTCCTTATGAACATACACATCACTTCTTAACAACTTTTGCATATTTGGACATACACATCACTCACCTTTTGGATAAAATTGGCATGTTTAAGCACTCACCTACCCTTAGTGTTTAGGTCGTATGTAGGCCAGCAAGGCACTTTATGGCCCCACGTATACTTGTCATGTAAATGTAAATGAGTTATAGCAAGAACCAAAGAGTTTATGAATGAATACTCAACATAATATGTTGGTATAACAACCTTTTATATAGAAATTAGAGGTAGGTATAACATCCTTGTATCTAGAAATTAGAGTTAAGTATAATATAATAGGTTGGGTATAACATCCTTATTCATAGGAACACTATAAAAATTTACTAATAATCACAATAATGATTATTGGTGACTTACAATAATGATTATTAAAGTTAATATTACACTTTACATTAACATTCCCTTTAAACTTAATTTGAGGAAATGACAGAACATTATAGTTACCTCTTTGATGTTATCTTCATTTATCCTATGTGTATAGTTACCTCTTTGATGTTATCTTCATTTATCCTATGTGTATAGTATGAAATTTGACAAATTTTTCCTTTGAAAGATTTGGTGAAGATGTATGAAAGATACTAGCATAAGAGAGTGTAATTGTACATTGCTTTTTAGTAGACCAAGTAATAAGGCATAAGCTAAAAAAATAGGCGTAACTAAAACTAGGAATTCTCTCATCCTAATATCCATCCCAATTTGAGTTACTAGTGTCTAACCAAAGTAGACTTACCCTAATAAGAACATTGTGTTGGATTATTGAGAGGGGGGGTGAATCAGTAATAGAGCAATTTAATCATTTTTAACCGTAAAATGCAAGATCATCCAATAGTTGCAGAGTAAATAAACAATGAACAAATGAGCAATCATACACATACACAGTACACCAATGTTTTTACGTGGAAACCCAAAGTGGAAGAAAACCACAGAATGTTTTTTCCTATATGTCTTTAAGAATTACATTCATTGGAAGCACCAACTTCTTTTGTTTTCTAGATGCAACTGGAAGGAGGCTTCAACCCCCTAGTTTCTCAGGCTACAACCTAAGGGAAGCTCCAACTCCCCAATTCTCTGGCTACAATCAGAAGGAGGCTACAACCCCTATATTCTCCGACTACAACCAAAAAGTGGATACAACCATTTGTCCTTGCCCCATCCAACCACCCTGACTTAGAAGTAGAATGATGGAACCATTGTCACAATATCATTGTAAGATATATTGTTGTAAACTTGTACCAATCAACCTGCACCAAACAACATGTAATCAACTTGTACTATAAACAACATGTAATCAACATGTACCATAAACAAGTGCATCAACCATGCACCAACCTGTACCTCGACTTGTACCATCAACGAGTGCATCAACCATGCATCAAATATGTACCAATAATGCATCAAATACACATAAACTATGACTCGTCAAGATGTACCAACATCATCAACTATACACCTCATGTATGTGCCAACTCATCAACTACTTGTCTCAACCATGTACCCAACATGTACCTCAACCAAAATCCCTCATCAATTTCATCATCCAAATCTGATTTGTAACTCTATAATAGACTTGGTGTATATGATCACATACCTACAAACCTTCCTTAACTTTAACAACAAGAGACTAGCATTTTCATCAAACTTTACTTTAGTCTCACATGACTAATTTTGGATTAGTCAACAACCCTAACTTGAAATAATCATAACTATGTACCTATAATGAATAAAGATATGAAAATAGTACACAATGTTCTTCAGTGTCTTTATGGAATTCCTCCAGGTTTCACTGCTTGGAACCTCTCAGAAAAGGAGTTATAGTAAAAATGGCATACCTTGTTGAATTCTGGATTATTCTAGAGAGTGAACTTGTAGAGCGTTCCTCGCACGAAATATTTGTTTTGTGGATCTTAAAATGGTACACAGTATCCTACAGACGGTACTCTAACCAATACATTTGGTCTTATTGAATTTGGATTTGTTATGAAGAAGTTATGACATTTTTACCCAAAACACATGTTTTAGACTAGTTTCAGGACTAGCCACAAACCCTATTTTCCATGGAGTGTAACTCCAAAAATAAAATAACCCAAAAGATGAATTTTGTATCACAGGTACTTGGATATGTTTCCTCAACGGCCTCCGGATTTCGTTGTCTAAATCATTCTAGAAAACAATTTATTGAAAAAATGGTGAGATGACCTGTAAATAACATACCTTAGAAAACATCATCAAAAGAATTTATCCTCCCTTGAATTTTGGCATTCTTTACTTCACCTTCCCTCTGAAATTTGTCTTAGATATCCTTTGGTTACCTCAGTCACTTATAGATATTCAATATGCTCAATTTTAATTGAAATGAGAGACCCTTGCCTCTTATTTATACTTTTATGTAGCTTCCTTAAGGGGTTACCTTCTAACCATCTTAAACCACTTTCCTTATTTTAGGGCTAACCCACTTCTAACCACTTGTCCACTTAGTAATTTCTCCATTAACTTTATTATTTATATAATTTCTTTTGTGTCCACTTTGATTTATAGTACACTCAACACTTCACTTTGTTATTTAAATAATTTCTTGTTTGCAACCACTTTGACTACTTTGACCTTTTGGGGCTTCTAGATGACTCGCGAGGGTTATCCAACTTCACATGGCCATAACTCTCTAACCATGAGGAGTTATGTGATGTTCAACATACCACCAAAAATGGAATGACATGTACTATCCATCTAGAATAGTCTTATTTAAATAATTTATTCTTTGCAACCACTTTGACTACTTTGACCTTTGGGGGCTTCTAGATGACTCATGAGGGTTCTCCAACTTCACATGGTCATAGCACTCTAACCGTGAGGATTTATGTGATGTTCCACATACCACTGGAAATTGAATGACATGTAATATCCATATAGAATAGCCTTACCTTCAAATATATTAAAAATCATACCATTATACATCAAACAAACTTGGGTCCATTACCCAAACCTTTGTGCTACCGGAATTCGCTACCGGACTTTCTTCAAGGGTTGAAATCAATGAAAACCAACCCAAATAATCAAAAATATCTCCCTTTGGCATTGATGGAAACACTCTGATGCAATACTTGTTACGAGGAAACCAGGGTGTAAACCAGGTCCTCCCTGGTCTGTGGAACCAGAGATTCTGGGTTCAATCCCAAGTATGGTCGCCAATTTTGTTACGAAGAAAATATATCTATGGCTAGGGGTAAACCACAACAGACAAAAATGACTGCAGAAATCAACTCTAATCTCAAGTACGATATATAAAAAAATATGCTAACAAGACAAGATAAGGGGCCTACCTCGTCTAGACATTCGATGAAGTCTGTCATTAAGCACTTGGCCCAAAGAAATATACCTGCAATTAGTCCTCAACAACCAAGAAGCGCAAGTATATAGTGATAATATATGGTGTTAGCACATTCAATAGCATAATCCATCAACATTCATAACAAATACGTCCATGGAATAATAATTCAAATACTTGCGAGATATTAATTGGACAAGAAAAGAGTATTTCTATTAATATATAATCAGCAGAAGTGAATGAGTTACAGACTTTCGTGCCGGCACGGTTCGGAACTGAGAAACTAAGTTCCTTCCAGCTGGGCCTCTACCAAAGGCAAGCTCATATAAGAGAGACAATGAAGTTCTCAATCAGTAAGGGAAGAGCTTGGGGGCTGAACAATGTGTTCAAACTTAAAGGACAAAGGGATGCAGACTCAATGTGAAGTGAATAATTTCTCCATAGTAACTTTGTTATCAAAGTTGATTTTTTTTTCCTCTTTTTTCATAGCTTGGATTTGGCCCATTTATAGCCTTCAAATGGAACTAAAGGGCCAAGTCGGAACGTTTCTAGTATATGGAAGGCCAAGGATCATTGACCTCGTGATGTGACATGGAAACCTGACACATTTTTTCAATTTTGGGCACATTTCCCGATGTGCACGGGTTGTAGTGGTGAAACCTGCGTATACGCATGTTGTATAGTAGGCAAGGTGCGTATATGTTGAAAATTATATTTTTATCTCTAGGATTTGCAAAAAAGGGACTTCAAGTCTGCATAGGGAAATGGAAAAAGGCCTTCTATGCAAGATTGCATGGGATAAGGCAAATCTTGCTATAACACTAGTTGGAATAGGTGGGTGGCCACCAATATCCACGTAGATCATTTGATCTGTCAATTTATCCCGATCCTTGAAGGCACCTTCTATTTATGACTATGCATCTCTAGGATATTTCATCATTATTTCTTTTTAACTATCATTTGCGTGCTTTAATGCCCTTAACGATCATGTTTTGCACTTGACTTTTTCACACACTTAACTACCTCTACGTTGTTTATGTTATATGTGTGATACTTCCATTTTTATGTGTGGTTCTTCTTGATTTATTTCCCATACTTATTCATGTCTACCTTTGTATTACTTCTTCTTTTTCCACTTTTTATTTGTTTTCTTCTTTTTCTACTTTTTGTTTATTTTTTTTGTATTTTACCTCCCTACTATAGTACAACTACTATGATACTTATGTTCTTCTGTAGATCATATTAATGCACAGACGGTTGGTCTTCTTTATAGAGTTTCATCTGACTTCCATTCACCATGCCTCCCAGGGATTCTCCATTTAGTGTTTCGAACAACGCAACACCTACCTCTGTCACATGTTGAATCACATATTGTCCTAGCCAATGCATTCAAAACTTTCTTGTATGCTGCATAAACTTATTATCGTACCATAATACTAAGTCCCCCACTTGAAAAAAAAATTGTTTAATGTGTCTATCATACCATGCCTTCTCTCTCACCTTCTGAACTTGTTGATGGAACCCTGCGACAAAGTGATCTTCCTCAAGTTGTACCAATTGTGACAATCTCTCCTCTACTGCACCAGAATCTGAAAGATCAGTAATCATTGCAATGTGCAAGCTAGGCACAATAAAATCCATTGGAAGTATTGCTTCTTGCCCATATACCAACCCGAATGGTGTCCGTCCTGTCAACTTTTTGCTCGTATCCTTGTATGCCCATAGTATCGCAAGAACCCTTAAGTCCCAATCATCTCTCTTTACATTGCAGATATTTGTCAAAGAATTCTCCAAATTTTATTAAAATCTTCTACTGTCTCATTGGCCTGAGGGTGATATGGCATGCTCCTCTAATCATGAATTTGAAACTTATCAGTCAATGTTTCAATTGTCTTATTTAGGAAATGTGGTCCTTGATCACTGAGTAGAATGCGCGGGCATCCAAATCGTGTAACTACATTCTCAAATAAAAACCTCGCAACATTCTTCATGGTGCAGTCTATGAATGGTGTTGCTTCTTCCCATCTGGTCAAATACTTTGTCGCAGTGATTATGTACCGAGCTCATGATCTTCTCGCTAGTGGGTTGATCGGTCCAACAAAATATATTTCTCATTTATCAAATGCCTACAAGGTAACTTGTGGGTGTAAAGGCATCTCATCCCTTCTGTATGGATTTCCCACCCTTTGAAAAACATCGCATTCCTGACAGTATTCTTTAGAATCCTTATGATGTGTGGGCCACCAAAACCCTGTGCACAAAATCTTTTGTGTGATTGCTTTCCCTGTGTAATTTCCTCATGTGATTCCTTCATGTGCTTTTGGGAGTATCATTGGTCTTTCATGCTCTAACACACATCGTCTTAATATTCCATTTGCACCTAACTTTTATAAGTTCCTTGCAATCAACTAATAGTTTGTTTCTTTAACCACTAATTGTTTCTTCTGCGCAATTGTCATGTCTGACGGAGCCATTCCTATACTTAGAAACTGCACAATGCATGTGAAGTATTCGTCCACCATTGTAACTAAAAATAATTGTGCACCTAGGAAGTTGTCATTGAGATTCCCTGCATCTTCTCTTGAGACTATGTGTGATAAGTGATATGGTCTTGCATTCAACTTCCCTAGTTTCACAACAACCTCAAAATCATATTTTTGGAACAATAGAAACCATCTACATATTCTCCCCCCCAACACTGGCTTGTTCACTAAGTATCTTAGTGCATAATGGTTTGTGTACATATTAAAATGAGAACCCAATAAATAATGTCTAAATTTTTGTAGCGCATATACCATTGTCATTCCTTCTTGTTCTATGGTAGTGTAATTATTTTATGTTATTGATACTTTCTTGGTTGCAAAAGCAATTGGGTGTTCTATGTCTCCTTCCCCCGGTTGAGATAGTATAGCATCCAAAGATATGGACGATGCATCCACATGAACATGGAACTCCTTCTTCCAATCTGGGAAGATCAAAATCAGCTTTGTCACTAATTTCTACTTCAATGTATCCAAACCCTTCTAAGAATCTTCATTCCATTGGAACTTAGCTTCCTTCTTCAATAGCTTCTCCGTAGGTGTTGTAATCTTTGCATAACCCTTAATGAACTTCCTGTGATATCATGTATGACCCGGGGTTTCTCTCAATTGTCTGATTGAGGTGGTAATTGAGTGTAAGTCCAAAATCACTGCAATCTTGGTAGGATCCACTAATAATCCTTGCTTACATACCACATGGCCCAACAAAATTCCAAAAGGTGCATCGAAAATAAATTTCTTTAAATTCAGTGAAATCTGACATTGTCTACACCTATCCAACATTATCCTAAGTAATTATATGTGATATTTGAATAAACTAAACACAATCTAATCATCTAGGTACACTTCAAGGAACTTACGAATAAATTTCTTAAAATTTGCAACAACAACTCTTGAAAAAAATGCAAGTGCATTCTTCAGTCCAAAGGGCATCACTGTGTATTGATAATTTTCCCACTATGTTGCAAAAGTAGTCTTATGTCCGTCTTCCTGCATAATCCTTTTCTAGTGATATCCTAAGAAGTCGTATGTTAAAAAATATGTCTCTTTCCCTCCTACATTCTCTATCACTTCATATGTGAAAGGTGTTGGAAATGGATCATGTAAACATGCATCATTTAGTTTCCTCATGTATACGAAAATCTTGATTCCTCATGTTTTCTTATCTTGTACCACCATTGGACTTATCCATTCTGATTCCACCATTGGTTCAATAATTCATGCTTCCAACATTCGTTCTAACTCTACTTTCACCTTCTCTTTATACTTTGGATTTAACATGTAGGGTATATGTAGCACTAGCTTAGAATTTGGTTTCAAAGGGATCTTCATCTCGCCTAATTCCTCGGTTATCCCCTTCATCTCTGAGAATGTAGTTAGGAATAGATCTTGATACTCGCGCAATAAATCTGCAATCTTCTCCATGGTTTCATCATTCCAATAATCTCCTATCTGTGAAAACTTTGGGTTTTCCTTTGTCTCAATATTTACCTTTCATGTTTTAGTGGCTATGTGTATGCAGTAGATTCAAGCTCTGACCCTTCTACTACGTGTTCCCCCTTAGTTTTAGGTACTGGTAGATTCCTTGGATCTTCCTCACCTTATTCTTATTTCGCAATATTGTAGCATTCCAGTAATTAATGGACAGTCATAGAAGCTCTGTGTGCACTACACACAAGTACCACCTCCATCATCCCTTCTTCTGAAAATATATTGGTTAGAATGACCTGTAGGGATGCATATATTATTGGAGATTCATTTTTGAAAGTAAATGTTACCTTAAACCTCTGAGTCAGCTCATCCCAGTTTGTTTTTTATCTGCACATTTTCAACTCTAGGTACCAATTCTTAGGAATTGTATCTAGTGTGTGTATAAACATGTGCGTCCATTCCTTCTTCGGTATCGATCCCCATATGTTTTTGCATTGAACAATATGATATGTTGGGTCGCTTATCCATGTATACTTCTGCACAATATTCTCTAGCTCGGTACCAAATCTCACTTGCATTATTCTTCTACACTACGACCAGTCTTTCATTCCCTCTTTATGTGCAGCCCACCATCTGGCTGGAGTGGCCTTCAAGAAAACATCTAGTGCCAACAATATTTTTTGTTTGGGTACCTGCAACTTAAACACCTCTACAAAATATTTGATATCAGTCAATCCATCATACTTGGGTGGATCACATAACTTTGTTCCAATCCATCGCAATGATTGAGTTATGCATGCACATTGTCTAGTTGATACTCCATGCATCCTTTGTTTTCAATGTTCTAGACCTTCCTCTAAGTCTGACGCACACGAGCTAATGCTTCTCCAACTTAGTGCACCATCTAAAGTGGGGTTAACATAATCATCCATCCACGTAGTCATATTATACAAGTCGTCAATTTTGTTCCCTCTCGCTGGCTCTATGTACCTCTTTCCTTCTGTCGGATCCAATGGTGCAGTAACCTTCAAGTCCCCTACCTCAAATATCATTTCCCTCCTTTTCAGATTAATGATCACCTAATTTTTAAACGCCCATTCTAAACCCAATAGTGTTGGATATGCTTGACTATCATCCACGATCTCAATGACTTCAAAATATTTTATATTGTGCACCCCATCTATATTCACAGATACTCATGTCAACTGGCCAATTGGTACTATCTTTTGTTGATTTTCCAACCTTAGTTGAACTAGATACCAAATCAACTTGGGTTTCCCAATCATTTCCTAGGTCTTCTTTGGTAACACATTTGCATCTTATCCCAAGCCTAAGATAACGTTATCCACATTGTATTCCCCAATCTGCGCACTTAATATGAATTCTTCATTGGTCCTCTTCTTACACAGTACCTGATTCACTACCCTCTGTGCAGAAGGAACTTCCCTTTCTTGCACGTAATGATCAATAATTTCACATAATGCATTCATTACAGTCTCATCTTTCATCAATTCTACGCAAATTCTCAGAAATTCCCTTAAAGTACTTACCTTCTCCAGTGGCTTTTCTGGAATAGTACAATCCCTGACAAGAAGCGTAGATGATGTTGATGTTACCCAATCTGGTCCAAGTATCTATTTTTTGTCCCTATGATATGTCTCCTTTTTTTGCTGAGGGTCGAATTTCAGCATAGGTCATGTTGATTTCCTTATCCATTGTTCAGCCTGCTTCCCTCCATTCATCGCATCGGCCTCTATTCTAGTTCCTCTGTGCGTAATGTTTGTTATTATAGGTCCTTCATTGTGTTTCTTGGTTGATATATTATGTACATTAAGATTTGGATCTTGGTTGTGATTCCCTCTTTCCCACCACTTCGCAAGTAGCTGAGGACATCTTATGCCGCATGATCTAGTGCTCTACAATATGTGCAGGTTATACACGGATTTGGGAACTCATGAGCTAAGTGTCCCAGTTGATTACAATTGTAACATAATATTGGTCCTCTACCTCCTCTGTCAAAATTTCCTCTACCTCAACCTCTTCCAAATCCTCCTCGGTTACCTGGATTAAAGATTCTCTTATTATTATATTGTGAACCCCCTCCTTCTATCGCAACATTTTCCTCTTGAATTCTATACATATTTGAAGTGTGCTCTCTCATCAAATCGAATGCACGGAAATCCTTCTCTTTGTTCCCTACTTACTTGCAAAAGTTGTAAAATAAGTTCCCTGGTGTACTTTGGTATTTCTAAAGTAATGGACACTTAATCGGATGATTTCCTCATTTCTTACATATTTCACAGTGTCCTCCTCCTGGTAATGGATTCGATGCTCCGGTCATCAAATGCTATGCAAATGTTGGGTATATTCCTTTTGGTTGCCTTTACTATTATATTTGGTACATGAGACATGTTCTCGATTATCCTTCCCTTTTGTGAGTTCTATCGATTGAATTTTCAAGGAAGCTAACTTTTTTTGGACTTGTGTCATTCCTCCCCCGTCTCTTATAGGATATGCTTCCAACTTCATTGCAATGTCCAAAGCTTCAAGCTGCGATGCAACCTTCTGTTGAATCAATGACCGGTGAATGTGTGGTAGTAGTCCTGCAATAAACCACTCTTGATGTTATTGATCAGGGATCTGGAATGTCAATCTACCCATCAAATCTTTAAAACATTGGTCATAATCCCAAACTGACTCATTCTATACTTGTTTGATTTCATTCAACTCTATAATGTATTGTGATTCAGACTTTGTCTTCTTAAACTCTTTCAACAATGCTTTTCTAATCTCTGTTAACGTCCTTGCTTGTCCTGTAGGTGTGGTACTCTGCAGTTTCATGTACCAAACTAATGCACAGCCCCTAAATGTTGTTTCCAGTTGTGCAATCTTTACAACCTCATCTTGGACATTCTTCGCAACCCAAATTTTTTCACATACGAACATATGTTGTTATGGGTCCTCTGACTCAACTCCCTAGAACTTGGGCAGTCTCAAGGTGTTGTCTAACCCTTCCATGTTGTTTTGTGTAGTGCCTCCCCTCAGTGATGTTGGTTGACTTTGACTCGATGCACTACTTCCACTGCGTTCGCTACTGTTATTTTGTCTCCCCCTTCTAACTATAAGCGCTTTTGACAAATCCTCAAATCTTATCTATGATCTAGGTGACACACACGGGGTCATGGAATCAACACAGGATCCATCCTGAGTAGGACTTATTGGCTCTTCTATTATAGGATTGAACTGAGAATTATCTTCCTCTCCTTCTATGTACAATATTTCTACGATCCGGACTATTGTGCAGGGTTCTCTCCCCTTAGGCTCACTGCACGGCTCTCCTTTCTCATCCCTAGTCTTCAGCCTCTTGTACCTCCTTCCATTGCGCAATAATCCAAACTCATCTTCCTATTCTGATACAACTTCTTCTTTTCTATGCATCCTTAGTCCCTCCCTTCCTTCTTCATTTCCTCCTTCATTCCTTCCTACCTTTAGAATATCCTCTTGTCATCCCCTGGTTCCCCTATGTCCACGAAGCCCCTTAGCAATCAGACTCCATTGTCATCATGCACTTGTCGTACAACAACATCTTTATCCAAGTACCCAATGATTTCATAAACCTTATGCATGGACCCTTGAAGAAATCTCTATCTACAACATTTTATGACTGGGTACAATCCACTACAAATTATGTATAATAACCTCTGAATATACTGTCCAACCAAAAATCAATTGCACGAGAAGTCTTATTACTTACATAATCCAATTGTCTTACCAACTCGGGAGTCTAGTTCCTCAGCATTGCGGTTTGGCACCTTCTAGTATTCTCCACTAATATTTCTAACCACTCTGTTAAGATAATCGGAAATTATCCAAAGAAAATCGCATGCATCTCTGTGTACACATACCTTTACATCCATTGCTCGTCTCTCATTCGAGGGTTTCTATTCTCTTTCAGAGAAAATTCTTGTTCCTTCCTTTCTAGCCATTTGGCTATTTCTTTCTTTGTCGGCCTCCAAAAAATTCCCCCAAACACAAATTATGAGTCCCAGCAATGGAACCATTTGTTGGCATGCAGTTGTAAGACCCTAGGTTCAAGTTGTCTAACCAACAAAACCCTTCAGATACCGGACAATTCCCCATTCTTCCCAACCCATTACATATTTATACATGGAATATAAAGCTCAAAACCCTACTTGCTTATCCCCAAAACCCTATTACAACTCATTATGACTCATTACAACTCATATTGACTTGTTGTTAAATGTCATTTTCCTACTTTTATGTCTACATGTTGCTTTTGCATTCTCGATTGTCCTTCTTTCTTCTTTTGCATGTTTCTATGTTTTTTCATGTCAAACTGATATCCTTCCTTTTTGCCTGCTTTATCTTCATGTTTTATTCTCTTGTTGTATTCTCCACCAAGTATGCTTTTATTGCACACTTCAACCTTGGATGTGTCTTTACTACGCACTATGTTCCTACCTTCTCTTCTTTCTTCTTTTGTTGCGCATCTCCTCCATACTTAGGATTTTCCTCAAAACTGTATCCAAAATGCATGTCTAACAGAAGTATACATACCCCAGCCCCCTCTAGATTTGAACATGTGACCTCCAAGGAGAAAACATGTGTTCTTAACCATTAGTCCCACTCAGTTTGTATTATATGTGTGTGTGTGTGTGAAATATTTAAATTCCTTGATGAGTTTTAGAACATTGATTTTTACAGATTGTTGACCATTTCTAAATTCTTTTATGTATGTATTATATATATATATATATATATATATATAT
>JASDQU010686372.1:6589-24686 GCA_032191745.1 Picea mariana | reverse complement strand
CTGGTGGCTCTCTGATCCGTTTCCTGTGGTCCAGACCTCTCTGCGCTATGGATAAGAAGCCCTCCTCGTCTAAGTCGAACCTCTCGCCTCAGGAGAGGATTGAACTCCTTCGAACGAAACTGGAAAGTATCAAGGCGTCCACGGCAAAGCATAAGTGGGAAATGCTGGCCATGGAAATGCAAGATATCAAGGATGACCTGACCGATGAACTGCAAGCTGGACTCAAAGACGCTGCCAATCTGATTGGGAATTTAGGGAAAAGGCTGGTTGCTCTCGAAACCCAGGTGGAGGGGCTGACTACTGCCCTGGGTAAGATCTCTGAAGTCACGGCTGAAGCTTCTAAAAAAGACCGTTAGCTCYGAGACATGGTAGTCCGTTTCAGAAGGGTATGAAGGTTCACAGTTAGTTGCAGGTTAAATTAGCTGAAGACCGCTCTCGGCATGTAATAGATTAGGAATCTTTAGTTACTGAAAGTCCAGATCGATAGTATTAGAACTGTTTTTGAAGATGTAAGGGTTGCAGCCCTCTCTGCCTACTATCAATAAAATGCCTCATATCCGATTTTGTTAAAAAAAAAAAAAAATGGTGGTGTCAAGGGATTTGTACATTTTTCCCTGCTTTAAACATGATTTTTAATTGTTTTCTTCTTGATATTTTTTTGTTTATAGGTATATTGTTTTACTAGAAATGGCTCAAATTTATGGATATTATACAATGCCATGACCCTCTAAAGTTGAAGATATTTCATGTATACCTTACTTGAATGTTGAACCTAATAAAGACATGGATGAATATTTTGTTGATGATTTAGAAATGTTTGGACAACAAAAAGGTGGATCTAGTAGTGAGAGAAAACGGAAAACCTCTTCAAAACATGAATTTTGAGAAAAATGGAAGATAAAATGTCCTTGGGGATATCGTATCAATGTTGCAAATGGAAGGACTTGTATGAATTACAAACTTTTCAAGAAATACAAAGCTCAAAGTCCATGGGGTAGTGGCACTAGATATAAAAAAAAAATCAATATAATTTTGCGGCAACTCATTCAAAATAATGTATTCATCTAACATTAGTTCAAAAAAAATTGTATAAAACTCAAATATTGACAAAGTCCATTCCAAATCATATGAAGGGTATCAATGAGGCCAAGAAAGAAAAGGTGACAACCACCATGAAACTAACATATTTTATTAGAAAAATGGATATTACAATAGTTACTTATGAAGATCTTCGTTAACTTCATATGCATTTACAAACACCTAATATGTCTCTTCAAGTGGAGCATTCTTCTTACATAAACATAAAAGATGCAACTAAATTTATTCATTATATCTCATATTACCTTAAAAAGGTGCAAGTTGAAAAATGTTGGATAGTCCATTTTTCTTTGTGATGTTAGATGAAAGTATAGATAATGATTTGGAAGAACATATTGTTATGTATTCTATATATATAGACTCCAAAGGCATAGGCCCTCCAATGTCACAACTTATAAAATTTATCAAAGTCCTTGATGGAAAAGGAAAAGATTATATATGATAAATTCATTAGTCTAAAAGAAACAAATGAGTTGAAAATGAAAAACTAGTATCAATTTCTATTGATGGTGCTTCTTCTATGGTTGGAAGTGAAAATGAATTTGTCACATTGTTAAAGAAATATTTGTCAAATCTTATTGGTACTCATTGAATTAAACATCATGAGGCACTTGTAGCATCAAATGCTTCAAACATGATACCACAATTCTTGTATGTTTAGAAATTAGCAAAGTGTACTCATGGATTGGGAATTTGACAAAGAGAAATAATGAACTAATTACTTTACTAGAAGTAATGGAATTAAAATCCTTACAAGTTCTTCAAATCCATGTGATTTAATGGTTGTCTATGATTCATGTAGTTGAAGACTTGTTATATTGAACTTGTGGAAAAAAAAAATAAAGAACTCATGTTATCATAAGACAAGGATTTTCTCAGTTCACTTTTGTCTAAATATGCTTGCTAATGTTTTGATGGAATTGAATAAACAAAATAGGAAATTTTAAGAAGATCATTTTGATGTCACATCACTCAGAATAGGGATCCACCATACATCAAATACTCTCAAGAGATATTTCTATAGGCTAGATTCTTTTGAAAATGATGCAATACATCTCAGTAAATTATTGGAAGACTCTAAAGATGGATTTCTTGAAAATGTTAACAAAGAAGGGACTACACATACACATGATTTGTTGTATATTCAAATCCAAGGTGAACAGATGTCACATCCAATTGAGACATGTATCGATGACTTCCTCAAGAGTTGCATGCAACTTACAAAGAATTATGTCAATTGTTTGTGAGCTTCAATTCAATATTCCTAGATCTTCATCTTTTTAGTGTAATGAGGTTGTTTATCTCTCATCATTATCCATCAAATTGTATGCAAAACAATGGCTTGAAATATGGTTTTCACATTTCCAACATAACCCGCAAAATGAAGATGCCAAGAGTTGTATGAAGAATTCATTGATGTGCGTCATTTAAATGGAGAAAGACTACCTATGAAAGATGCATGGAAGGTATGTTCTCAAATGAAAGACTGGCATTATTGGTATCGAAATATGTTAAAATTATGGCAAGCAATACTTGTAATACCAATGAGCATTGTTACATGTGAACGAGGGTTTTCAAAAGAAAATATGATCAAAGAGATAAGGAGAACATAGATGTCAATTAACACACTTGATGCATTAATTCATATATCATTAACAAGTCCTAACATAGCAAAGGTGGAGTGGGCATCAAGTTTACAAGATTTGGTATAGTTCAAAAGAAATGAGATTTTATGACATGGGGATTATCAAATTACGTGGTTGTTATATTTTATATAAAAAATTTAAACATAAGTAACTTTGTGATTTTTTCTTTTCTCTACATGACATTATAAGTTCAAATTCATTTATGCTCGTAATATATGAAAATTGAATGTTCTTTGTATATCCATGAAATGTAGAATATATGGGTTATTCATTGTATAGCTAGTTTGTCATTTCAGCGTAGAATTTTTTATAAATTGATCTATGTTTAAAATATCCATGAATTATCTTTATTCTAACATTAATTCCTCATATAGTTTTTATTCCTTCAATTGCATTTCTTGAGAAATGTTTAAGTAACGTTTTTTTGTATTCATTTGTGCGTAATCAAATTAAAACCATGGGTTTAGTGAAAAAATTCAAATTATAGAGCTTTAACAATTCTATCAAACCCTATTACATTCATTTGTCAAATATTCTCATAAACAAAAAAACCTTCCATGTATTCTCATAAATCCACATGATTTTCTCATAAAATATTCACATATTTAGTATTTCTTAAACCAATAGATATCTAAATGTTTATTAATTCTTAAACCAATAAAATATAAAACAAAAGATTTTATAAATAAATATATAACTACCATATTATATTATATTATATTATATTATATTATGACCATAAACCTTCCATGTATTTTCATAAATCCAAATGATAGTCTCATAAAATATTCACTTATTATTTAATATTTCTTAAACCAATAGATATCTAAATATTTATTAATTCTTAAACCAATAAAATATAAAACAAAAGATTTTATAAATAAATATATAAGTATCATATATGGCCATGAAATAGGTTTAATCTTTCTAATTGTATTTGCTTATCTTTTTATTTTTCTTTAATAGAGGGAACTTTCTACCAAATGTCTTTGTCTTTGTTTTTTTTTCTAATTTAAATCACTCTCAAACAAAAGAGTTCTATAAAAACACACACTATGAAGCATTTGTTTTGATTGGTATTTCTCTACCAATAAAGTTATTCCAATAAGTCAAATGCACTGTTTTGCACTGTTTTTCAATAAAGTAAATGCATTGTTTATCCTTTCCAATTATTTTAGTTGGATCATTGATTTGATTTTTATTTTTGTATATGCATCACTTAACTCAACCTTGTGTATCCAAATTTTAACCATTTTATTTTCAATATGAATAACCATATCAAAATCTACAAATTTGATATAAAAATGTTTAAAAGAAGTTTATAGCTCTATAATTGTTGTCCAACTGGCATTTTGAGAATGGTTGGATATGATCATCTTGTAATGGCCTTTGGATATACAAAGTTTTGCTTTCAATTTATTTTATATTATTAACTCAATAATTTGAATGATCACAACAATTTTATTTTGTTTTATTCTCTTTAAACTTTGCAAGATCGATAGAAGATTAATGAAAAAATATGATGCTAACAACTAATGTACTCACGTTGGCATTGTAATCAATGGTGACTATGGTCCCTCCATAAAATAAATTTACTAATTTGACAGTTTTGGACCATTAATTTTATTCTAAAAAGTTTAATGCAAAAGGGTAAATTTATATTAAAATGTGATTGTCGATTATACATAGTTGATCAAGACGTTTTCTGAAAGGGAATATTAAAAATCAATTCTGAAGTGAAATTCCAACTCTTTTTTTGTCCCCTTTTTTTTTTTTTTTTGTCATTCATGGAATGTGAGGGAGTCCCGATAGGATTTCTACAATAAAGTTTTCCATTTTATATTTATATATATATATAAAGATAAAGATAAAGGGGTATAATCTAATGCATCTAAAAATTGAACAAATTTGATCTTATCATGCCTACAAGTTACAATAAGGGAAAAACAATGATTCACATAAAGCCCAATAAAACANTTTTTTTTTTTTTTTTGTCATTCATGGAATGTGAGGGAGTCCCGATAGGATTTCTACAATAAAGTTTTCCATTTTATATTTATATATATATATATATAAAGATAAAGATAAAGGGGTATAATCTAATGCATCTAAAAATTGAACAAATTTGATCTTATCATGCCTACAAGTTACAATAAGGGAAAAACAATGATTCACATAAAGCCCAATAAAACACTATTATCAATTTACATATCACATACATATGAGCTACAAGGTAATGACAATGATTGTCACAGAGCTTAAGAAGACAAATTCTGGCGACATCTATTAAAGCACATGTCTAAACCACAATCAGCAAACTCCACATAGGGGAGCAACTCGCCCGTTAATGTTTAATCATGGGTCATCTTCACAACAACCACTTCAAGTTGACATTAGACAACAACTCAACAAACTAGATAATTATTAATTACACACCTACGCAAAGAATAGGATTCATCGATACCTTGCAAAGGCCATTACAATAATCCGCGCAAGGTTACATTAAGCATATTCAATAACCCCATCAAATAAATTCCATGTAAAGGAGACACACACAACAAAGTTTAAACTTAATTATTATGAAAACAACTACTCTTAATTATCACTAAACCACATTACAACAAATTTTATTGATTTTATATAAATTACATAATTTGATAACCATATAATTTCATTTTTTCCTAAACCAACTTAGATCCATATTAAACCCGGTTCTATCAAGCATCATCGAGAGGGATCCAATCTCTTAAGGTGTAATTTTTTTCGCCTGTAATTTTTTTTTGATTGAAGCGAATTTATATTTATTATTGTTATTTTTTTAATTGAGTCTATTTTTTACTTTTTTTTTTAATGTGGTGTTAACTAACATAACATAACGCTAATGCCTCAACAACTCCCCATACTAAACTATAGAACACCTTGCTACTCTTGATGTAATAAAATCTAAAAAATATTATAATTTAAAACTTTTAAAACTTAAAATTCCAAACTCCCAAATTATATCAATATCCTTTGGTAAAATTGTTAAACCCCCAATTAAGAGGTTTCATCAATTTCATGAGGTTATCAACCATTAATTAAGATGTTTCAATAGTTTGGCGAGGTTGATCAACCACTAATTAAAATGTTTCAATGGTGGAGAGGCACACTTAATTCAACACAATGACTAAGTGGATTGGTTGGTGAAAGCATTTTTAGTGGCTTTTGGTTTGTGAAAGTATTCTTAGTGGCTTTATATAAGATTTAATAATTTTATATTTAATTATATAGTTTAATAATTATATAATTCCATTTTCTTCAATAAAGTTTAGTATAGCATTGAGATTTAAAAACTTTGAAATTTAAACTTCCAAATTATAGCAATGTCTTCACTAATTAATCAGGAGGTTTTCATAGTTTGGAAAAGTTAATCCGTGTCTATTTCAAAAGTTTCAATAGTGGAGAGGAATATGTTAGGGACCTAACTCCTCACATAGGTAGAATAATATATTTCCATTAATAAAGGTCAATATTAATAAAGCTTAGCAATAAGGAAGAATAAGTCAAATGTAAGAAGACCTAATAGAAGTTTTTGTTTCTAGAAGGATCTTCCTCTAGATTGTTCTTTTGATAGACATATTTAATATAAATATGAGTCGAGGGTATGAGAAGTTTTGTCTTGGATATTATTGTAATAGAGCTCTTCTCTGTTGGAGGTTGCCCCCTCGAAGAGACAAGTGAACATTGCTCTCAGTAATCAAAGTGCTCTTTCTAGTGTTACTCTGGTATTATTTTGGTATTATTGTGGTGTTGTTTTGGTTATATCATTGTTTATCTACCATTTTTAGCTAATTATTTATGTTCTGCATACTATTTTATATCTGGAATATTATAAGTGGTATCAAWGCACCTTCCTCAGCAAAAAATTGTGGGTTAATTTTTTTTAGGGTAGAGATGTATTTCGGCATCTTTAAGCTACAGAGATCTGTCGTTACGCGCATAAACCCGCGGTCGGGGATTCATACACGCAGGATATACAAGTGGTACTTAAGCGCACATCTGTTGGCCACCCTTGYAACTTTTGTTGGTACCCCTTCGAGTGGTAGCGCATCAGACAACACMTGTATATGGATCGGCCTAGATCTCTTGAAGCCCTCCATAGATAAATTGATCGGTCACCTGACTGCTATAGTGCCACCAAGAACAGAACTCGAGAAGATACTCTCTAGTACCTAGGTAGTCGGGTAGTACGACGAAGGGCACGGTCTAGCCTCCTTAGTTGGTGCCTTGAGATATTGGGTCGAGTACTATTGTTGGACCCCGCACGTATATTAGAGAGTTATAGCACAGGGAAAATCCTTGTCTGTAGAACCCTTGAATACTCTAACCCTTGGGACGGAAACAAAAACAGAACAGACAATATCTATTGCCATGCAACTGTGTCTCCCGTTGGATTTCTCTCTTCGCCCTTATTGCAGTCATCCCTATCATTTTTTATCAAAAAAAAAAAATCTTGTGGACCCGACACCCTTATTTGGGCTTTACCCCATTGGATTCAACTTGTCAGCCTGATCGTTGTGATACACTTCATCCATAACCCATTTTCTGTGTGGTCCCACCCCCTTTTCATGTTCCCTCTTCATCATGGCCCACACCTGTAGCCAAGACTTGGAAGCTCGTTTCAATACCTTGCACTCTAATTTCACAGAAACCCAACAAGAAGTAAGACAAATCAGTGGCAATATTTCCACCGTCAATAAAAACATGCATTCCTCCATCAATGCCAAAATAGAGGACCTCAAACAAGACCTTGCTACCCAGCTTGAATCTTTCACTATGATGATCTATTCCAAGTTGCATATCCCTGCAGATCTTCCCTCATCTGACCCACCTATGCAAACCGAAAGTGAAACTTCCTCTCATTCCTAGAATTTTCARCCCCATCACTTTCAGTGTGACCTACGCCTTCCRTGTGTGGATGTGACTARATTTGATGGCTCGGATCCCACTGGTTGGGTAACTCAAATGGAACATTATTTCTCTTTGTAGGGCTTTATGGATGAGTTGGCCAAACTCCGGTATGGTGTTCTCCATCTAGACCAAGAACGTTGGCAATGGTGGCAATGGAGAAAAAATGCTCRCCAAGGGTATGTGGCTTGGACACACTTTGTGGCGGAGCTTTATGAACGCTTTGACACTAACACCAACCATTTAGGCCGTTTGACAAAGTTGAAACAATCTGGCACAGTGGAAAACTTTATAATTGCTTTTGACCGATTGGCTTTTTGTACAGAGGACATGTCTGATGTTTTTTTTCGGGAATGTTTTATCAGTGGCCTCAAGGATGAGATCCGTGCCCGTGTCCTCATGGCTCAGCCTCAAAACCAAAAACCCTCTTTTATTCCTCGCACTAAACCAGTGACTCCCACTCCTCTTTCTACTCCACTAAAGATCCATAAATTGACCAGGGTCGAAATGGTTGAACGCCAACTCAAAGGCCTTTGTTATAATTGTGATGACAAATATTTTCCTAGGCACAAGTGTAAAGAACAAAATATTTTTATGGCCATCTCGGAGGATGTTTCAAAACACGATGTTGAGGCTCCCCTTGTGTCTGTGTCACCTAAACCCACTGACATGACCCCTCCCTCGGACCCTCCCAAAGTAGAACCGGTCATTTCCCTAAATGCTCTCACTGGGTTCTCTACTCCCCAAACCCTCAAGCTAATTGGTTACATTAAACATAGTAAGGTCATCATTCTTGTTGATGGTGGAAGCACCCATAATTTTATTCATCGCCACATTGCCTAAGAAACTAATTTCTATATCAGTGTCGTCAATAATTTTGAAATCATGATTGCCAATGGCGGGTCCATGAAATGTGGAGGGCATTGTGAAAATGTGTGTCTCCAAATTGGTGAGTACCACATGAAATTGCATATGTTTGCTATCGACATGGGCAATTGTGACATTGTGTTGGGTGCATAATGGCTAAGGACTTTGGGTTCCATTATCATGGATTTTAAGGAATTAACCATGCAATTCGACCAGGAGGGCCAACCATATAAGTTCCAAGGAATCACTATCGGTTCCCTGGAGATCATCAGTTCATGGAAAAGATACTCAAAAAATGTCATTCTGGCATTATTGCCCAACTCCTGAGACACCCTTTGTGTCGCAGGACCTCCAATCCATCATCTCTAAACATCAAGTGGTTTTTTCCACTCCCTAGGGACTCCCTCCTTCTCGTGGTGTTCATGATCATTCCATCCCCCTTGTCCCAGGAATCCTTCCTCCCAATATATGTCCCTATCATCATCCCTTTGCCCAAAAAACTGAAATTGAGAAAAATGTTCAAGAATTGTTCAACACATGTGTTATCTGCCCTAGTACGAGCCCCTACTCTTCTCATGTGGTTATGGTCCTTAAGAAAGAAGGTTCTTGGTGCATGTGTTATGACTTCCATGCCCTCAACAAACTCACCATTAAAGACAAATTTCTCATTCGTGTCATTGATGACCTCTTGGATGAATTGAGTGGCACCCAGTTCTTTATTAAACTTGATCTTCGTTCTGGCTACCACCATATTTGTATGAACAAGGTAAACATTCCTAATACTTCTTTTAAAACTCATGAGGGCCACTATGAGTTTTTGGTCATGCCCTTTGGCTTGTGTAATGCTCCCTCCACTTTCCAAAACCTCATGAATCATGTATTTTGTCCTTTTCTCCGTCATTTTGTCTTAGTTTTCTTTGATGATATCTTCATCTATAGTAAAACTTGGACAGCACATCTTGCTCATGTGGATCGAGTTCTCCATCTATTCTCTCAGCACCAAGTTTTCCTCAAGCAATCTAAATGTGTTTTTGGTGCCTCGGAAGTCGAGTACTTGGGTCAGCTTGTTGGCAAGGTCGGTGTCAGGGTGGATCCTAAAAAGATTGAAGCTATGCAAGATTGACCTCGCCCAAAGACTCCCAAAAGATTGCGTGGATTTCTGGTTTTAACAGGTTATTATCGCAAGTTTGTTAAGAATTATGGTAAGATTGTGGCACCTCTCACTGCTCTCATCAAAAATAATTATTTCACTTGGTCTCCAGCAGCTGCTCATGATTTTCAAACCTTGAAGATGGCCATGTGCACCACTCCAGTTCTGGCCCTTCATGATTTCACAAAGACCTTTTTCCTAGAATGTGACATTTCCGAGAAAGGAATTGGCGCAGTCATTATGCAAGAGGCTCGACCTTTGGCCTTTACCAGCAAACAACTATCAGAGCGACATTTGGGCAAATCAATCTATGAAAAGGAAATGTTGGTTATTCTGCATGTCGTGGATCTTTAGTGCCCTTATCTATTGGGGAAATGCTTCCAAATTAAGACAGATCATCAAAGCCTCAAGTATTTTTTGGAACACCTTTCCTCCCTAGAAAAGCAAAAATGGATGACTAAGCTCTTTGGATATGATTATGAGATAATTTACAAGAAAGGAAAAGACAATGTGGTTGTTGATGCACTTTCCAGAAAATATGAAGATAAAGGGTCCATTTTTTCTCTCTCCTACATTGTACCAGATTGGCTCCAAGTTGTTCGCCAGGAATGGTTACACGATCCCAAAAGTTCGCATTTGATACAACAATTGCAGGCCAATTCTCCAATCTCCCCAGGGTACTCTTGGCTCCATGATGAGATTCGATACAAAGGTCATTTGTATTTAAGTAAACAATCAAAACTTAAATCCACGATACTTTCTGAACTTTCATGCTACACCCATCGTTGGACACTCTGGGTTTACCAAAACCTATGATCGGGTCAAACGTTCTTTTTTTGGGATGGTATGAAACAGAATGTTTGCAATTTTGTGGTTGAATGTGATGTTTGTCAACGCAACAAGGGTGAAACAGTCAAATCTCATGGAACACTACAACCGCTTCCGATTCCACCTGCTATTTGGCGGGATATCTCTATGGATTTTATTGTAGGCTTACCTAAATCGGGCAATAAATCAGTCATCATGGTGGTAGTTGATCGTCTTTCCAAGTATGTTCATTTATGTGCTCTTCAACACCCATTTACAGCTTCCATTGTGGCTCAACTTTTCATGGATCAGGTCTTCAAGCTTCATGGAATGCCTCATTCTATTGTTTCTAATCGCGACCCAACTTTCACCAGCAAATTTTGGCAAGAATTGTTCAAGCTACAAGGCACCCAATTGCATCTCAGCACAGCTTATCATCCCCAAACTGATGGTCAAACTAAAGTTGTCAACAAGTGTTTGGAAACATATTTGAGGTGTTTTACATCGGAAAGGAAAAATCAGTGGACTCAATGGTTACCACTAGTTGAATGGTGGTACAACACTTCTTACCATACAGCTACCTGCATGACTCCTTTTGAAGTGGTATATGGACAAAATCCACCTTCGGTTCTCTCATACTTGCTAGGTGTTTCGAAGGTCCAAGCGGTTGACCAAATGCTTATAGTTCGAGAGGCTATTCTTCGTACCCTCAAAGAGAATTTGGTGATGGCCCAGAATCACATGAAGCAACAAGCAGATCAAGGTCGCTCTGAACGTCAATTTGCAGAAGGAGATTAAGTATTTCTTCGACTGCAACCTTACAAGCAAAATTCCCTCAAGACTCACCATTGTTGAACACTGACACCCAAATTTTATGGTCCTTATATCATTCTCAAGCATGTGGGACAGGTGGCCCATCAGTGAGCTTTGCCCAGTCATTCTAAGCTCCATCCTGTTTTTCATGTTTCCTACCTAAAGAAGGTAATTGGAACTAAGTGCCAAACTCAAACCAACCTTCCCGAGTTGGACAAAGAAGGCTTCATTTGGCTACAGCCACAAGCAGTTTTGGACCAGCGTGAACGTCGACTGCGTCAGCGAACCATCAAGGAAGTGTTAGTCTAGTGGAAAGATACAACTCCAGCAGATGCCACTTGGGAACCAGCTATCATTCTGCAACAATTTATCCATCTCAAGCCTTAAGGACAAGGTTGTTATTAAGGGGGTGGACATGTTAGAGACCTAACCCCTCACATAGGTAGAATTATATATTTCCATGTAATAAAGGTCAATATTAATAAGGCCTAGCAATAAGGAAGAATAAGTCAAATGTAAAAAGACTTAATAGAAGTTTATGCTTCTAGAAGGATCTTCCTCTAGATTGTTCTTTTGATAGACATATTTAGTATAAATAGGAGTCGAGGGTATGAGAAGTTTTGTCTTGGATATTATTGTAATAGAGCTCTGCTCTGCTGAAGGTTGCCCCCTCGAAGAGGCAAGTGAACATTGCTCTAAGTAATCAAAGTGCTCTTTCTGGTGTTATTCTGGTATTATTTTGGTATTATTGTGGTGTTGTTCTGGTTATATCATTGTTTATCTGTCATTTCTAGCTAATTATTTCTATTTTGCATACTATTTTATATCTGGAATATTACAGAATGCCTAATTCAACAACCATAACCAAGCTAGATTTAATAATTTTATATTAATTATATAATTCAACAGTTATATAACTATGTTTTTTTCAATAAAATTTAGTGGAGTATTGAGATTTTAAAATTTTAAAATTCAAATTTCCAAATTATATCAATGTCTTCAACAGCTAATTAGAAGGTTTCAATAGCTTAGGACAGTTAATCGTGGAGAGGAATACCTAATTCAAAACCATAACCAAGTCAGATTTAGTAATTTTATATTAATTATACAATTTAAACACTTATGATTCCATTTTATTTAATAAAATTAAAAGTTTAACAGAGTATTGAGATTTTAAAACTTTGAAACTCAAACTTTCAAATTATATCAATATCTTGAACAACTAATTAGGAAGTTAAATTGATCCACCACTAATTCACAAGTTTCAATACTGGAGAGGGATACTTCATTCAACACTCGTGACCAAACAAAATTTAAGAATTTTATATTAATTATATAGTTTAATGGTTATATAATTCCATTTTCTTCAATAAACTTAGTAGAATATTGAGATTTAAAAACTTTGAAATTCAAACTTCCAAATTAAATAATATCTTCAACAACTAATTATAAGGTTTCAATAGTTTGGTGATGTTTATTTACTACTAATTCAAAGGTCTCAACTCCCATGACCAAGCAGGTTGGTGAAAACATTCTTAGTTCTCTCTAATCTAATCTAATTATTTAAATAATATCTTCAACAACTAATTATGAGGTTTCAATAGTTTGGTGATGTTTACTTACTACTAATTCAGAAGTTTCAACTCCCATTCCCATGACCAAGCAGGTCGGTGAAAACATTCTTAATCCTCTCTTTRATCTAATCTATTTACAGAAGAAAAAGGGTAAAAGAGTTGCACAGAGCCCAAAAAAATCCTGATGTTAACTTTTCGATGCGTGAGACGGTACCTGTCTGATCAAATATGGGACATGTTTAACTTGGTAAAAGTGAGAAATCATGACTATTTATGGTATCCAATGAGACCGTTTTCAAGATACTTTGTTTTTCCATTGCATCATAATTGTAACTAGAAGCCGTAGGCCCTAAATTTAGAACGACCTACTTAGCCATACAGGCCATGAAAATTTGATAATCCTAAATGGAACCAACCATAAACAATAAACAACCGCCATTGCAAGCTCAAGCTCCTGCATCGACTCTGCTGCCTGCACACTTTGCTGATAATTTTAAATGGAACCAACCATAAACAATAAACCACTTCTTCCATTGCACCATAGTTGTAACTAGAAACCGTGGGCTAAATTTATAACTACCCACTGAGCCATGCAGGCCATGAAAATTTCATAATCCTAAATGGAACCAACCATAAACAATAAACAATCGCCATTGCAAGCTCAAGCTCCTGCATTGACTGTGCTGCCTGCACACTTTGCTGATAAGTTTAAATGGAACCAACCATAAACAATAAACCACCGCCATTGCAAGCTCAAGCTCCTGCATCGACTGTGCCTGCGTGTGCACTTTGCCAGGTGCATAGTTTGATTGGGCTTTTCATTGGGGTGAGATTTTTTAGCACAAATATATTCGATTCTGTAAGAAAATGTTGGTGAACATTAATTTTTATGTAACTTCCTAGGAAGGATGACCACGGAAAAATGCAAGGGCGCCAACCAGTGGAGCGTTGATGTAAGTAGTGGGCTCAGACTGCCTGAAGTATGTCCGGGCATCCGAATATTGATCTCTGGTGTTTGGTCCTCCAACCACTGCCCCCACTAGAAGATTTGGGTTGGGACTTTTGCTAAAGAAGTATTGGGAGCCACCCTTGCATGTTATGTGACTTGGATGGTGTGTTACAGAGGGTAATGATGAGCCTCTGTGGTGGATGTATTTGGGGAAACCAGAGCCATATCCCACCATGTAAGAGAGCTTCATAGGATTGTCTCCCAATATGTAGTCCACCTGCACATCAGAGAGAATGAGTTATGATCACCCATTTGAGATCAAATTCCATGCATACATTTTGCTATCTAACTGAACATTGTGAAATATAGAATGGGTTACAATCACACATTTCCTTCTCAGAAATCCAAATTGCATGCTTACATTTTTCTATCTGACTGAACATTGTGAAATATAACTAAACAATGTAAAATATAAAATGGGTTACATTGGCACCCACCAAGTTGGTTCAACGAGTCTAGCTAACTGAATACTGTGAAATATATTGAGTGTACCTGGCTTTTGGCAACTGCCCGCAGTCTGGCAGGGGTGACTGCTATGTTTCCGCAGTGCACAACTTGTGAGGAATGACCCAAGTAATTTGCATAAGCCAAAAGAAGGAAAGATATGGCTGTCACATGTTGCATGTTGCTTCCTCCTGGTTTGTAGATCAGCCCCCCTGTTACAGATACATAATTTCAGGATCCCTGAATCGGAGACAAATTCAAATATGTGCTATACACTGGCCAGCTAGATATAGAGTATCAATGTTCTCTAGAATAAAATTAAAGGGAGATCGATGTCCGTCGGAATTAACCTGGTGTGTGTGCAACATGCTTAGAAGGCGTTTCTGGCAAGAGTGAACAAATGAAGTTGTCAGCATGTCCCTTGTACGTTTGAAGGAAGCCCACCTTCCCCAACAAGAATTCCTAAACCACAACAACATTGATAAACATGTAATAAGCAGTATCCTTAACGTAAAACCCCATTGTTAGAAGTTCATGGAATAAAGAATATGATATATGTATGAAATACAAAAATTCCACAGCTTCATGGATGTTGTCGAAGTAATCAAATACTGTCCACTCGTATATAGGTGATATATATACCACTCACCTTGGATACCAGAACGTTTATTCCAGCATGTTTGTTGTCCCAACCGAATTCATTAATGTTCTCGTTAGCCCCCAGAGTGTTGCCATTGATTTGAATGTAGTTGATATATGAACGATCTTTTGTTGCTTTATGCAGCCATGCTGCAGCCCATAACAGTTCATCCTGCAAACAGAAGATACATCACACCATTACCATAACAATTCCTGCTTTCACAGATCAGCCTAGCATTGAACTGAAGTTATTGAAAAGAACACTGTGTGGTCTACTTAGATCAATTTGACCTGTGAATCACATGAGTAAGGTGCATTCTACAACTTCTATAACAATAGAAACTTTTTTTATGTGTATCACTAGTATATTGACTGCATTGGATACGTTCAAAGGAGACAGTGGCAGAGATTCAGGTTTGATACCCAGATCAAGGTAGCAAAGTAGAGTCTGCATATCTAGAGTTGAAGACATGGTGGATCTATCAAATTCTGAAACTCAGATATGATATTTATATACATAGTCATAATAGAGGGATATCAATGGGATATGCCACGGTAAAGAGATAGCTTGCAATATTCTATTCGTAATAATGACAAGTAGGCCCACAAGGCCATGTAAGCTTGTAACATCATATTCATAATAGTGACAAGTAGTTCACAAGGCCTTGTTAATGGCATCCACCTCAGGATTTGAAATCCAAAACCAACTTCAGTATTGGCAAACATAGATCCACATACTTGATATCCACTAAAGTCGCAGTAAAAGGGGCACACTCCTGCTCTGAGGCCGTCACTGTAAGCTCCCCTATATTTGTCTGCAAACTGGAAGACCTGTTGCAGGCAGGGAAAGAAAAGAATTAAGCTTGAACATAGCCAGCTACCTACCAGATAAGCACAAGACTTGATTTATTGAAGAATTAGTAAAGTTTGGAGTGTGGAGGTTACCTGCATTGCAGTTTTGAGAAGACGTTGAGAATATGCCATGTCCGACGATCGAAACACAATGGATGCAGCAGCTAAGGCGGCAGCTGTCTCGCCTGCAACGTCTGAACCAGGCCTGTCTTTGGTGATTTTGTARACTGTCCTGGGCGTGTCCATGTCTTCCGGTCTCTCCCAGCAATTGTGATCTGCAATTGGATTGCCCACCTGGAGTAGTACACATTTCAATTTACATTTCCCCTTGGCCAACACTATAAAAAMCATATAAATATGAAAGATAAAATTCTGTAACTGTACTGCTGGCTTTCACCATCACTTGTGGGGGCTTTCATGGCCACCATGGCCTAAAACATGAATGTCCTAATTGCCTATATCAATAACGGTTTAAAAGAAAGTAACTAATGACATAAATATAATCAACACTATAAGAACGATATAGATATGAAAGAGAAAATTCTGTGAACTGTACTGCTGGCTTTCCCAGTCACTGTGGGGTCTTTCATGGCCTAAAACATGAATGACATGTCCTGCCTATATCCAGAAGATATTTAGACTCCTGAAACTTTTCCGGCTGCTTTTTCTAATTATTTTTTTCAGGATAACAGCAGGACATTTGAAAGAATGGATGGAATAGTAAATATCAGATGCACACATTTTGGGTGGATTAGAGTTTTTCAGAAGGCTATATCCATGTGTATTCAAAACTGCAATTCAAATAATGGAAAATTGCAATTTCACCAACAATTGAATCACTAAATTTTAAATTCAAATTGCAATTTTACCAACAATTAAATCACTAAATTCTAAATTCAAACATTACCCCACAAAATAATATATATACTGTACTGATGGCTTTCACCATCATTGTGGGGTTTCATGGCCACCCTGGCCTAAAATGTGAATAGCCTAATTGCCTATATCAAGAACTTTTTAAAAGAGAAACACTAATGACATCCATTTGGCCTATACCAAACACTTTGTTTGTGCTAGTAGTACATATCAATGGGATCATTAGTGTATATATAATCAGGATCAGTAAACACTACACAGTACAACATTAAATCTAATATACATTGGAATATATCAGTAAACACCACCACACAGTACGACATTAAATCTAATATATAGAGATGAAGGACCTGCACGTATACAGTGCCCGGAACCGCAGTTGCTTTCAAAAGATAATCTGTAGCCCAGCGAATTGCTGCTTTGGCATTCTGTAGCTCCTCCCCCATGAACTTCCCGAATTCTATCACACTCCACGATAACATCGTGGTAGTGAAAGCCATAGGAAAACCGAACTTCACATTGTCTCCTGCATCATAGTATCCTCCTACCAAGTCAACCTGCACAACACATTAACAGGTCATAAAATTTTCATTGCCATGAAAACACAATTGCCATATACTATGTTACTTCATAATATTCTATTCAAAGAATGGTTTACATTTGCAGCCGAGCCATCTCTGAGAGCAGAATCTTTTCTCCATTCGATGCGTTGATTTGCAGGCAGTTTTCCTGATCTCTGGCCTTCGAAGAACAAAATACTTTTGGACAAAGCATCTCTATAGTCATGGCGTGGACTGCTAAATACCCTGAACGGTGCTACCAATAGTATTAAAATCATACATACTTGCAGACTCTTCTGAAACGACACCATCTCCATTCTCAGCAACACCTGCAGCAGCAACCTCTCTCGCCACAACTGAGGATTGCTATTTTGCAATGCACAATATAAGAAAATAAGTGATGGGACATTGGATTCCCTCTACCGCCATTGGCAGATAAAAGTGCATTGAAGAACGCACTGCTGGAGATTATTAAATATGATTTACACCCACCATGGAAGGACAAGACATGAGCAGTGTGAACACCATTCCCGGAGCAAATTGTTTCTCCACAGTTTTTCCAATGGGATATCTCGATTAGGGTGGGAGGAAAAGCGTTAAAATACTTGATGGTGTCGATGTCTTTTATGTTACTGATGGCTGCAGGATTTTTAGCATGAAAGAAGTGGGTTGTGAATGTCTTTTCTATTACTGGTCGCTGCAGGATTCTTAGTCTGAAAGAAGTGGGTTGCCATTAATTTCTTAAAGGGAAGTAGATATATCATAGATCATATCAGGCAACTGCCTTGTACGTCTGACGCAATGCATGTGCAGTG
>JASDQU010686371.1:57991-69451 GCA_032191745.1 Picea mariana | reverse complement strand
AATTCTCCGTTGACTTAGGCTTAAGTGACTTTTCCTAAGTATTTTGGCTTAAACTATGGGGGAAGAAGATGATACCAGGATCAATAGTCTTTTCAATATTTTGAATGATTTGGCCAAGGGTCAAAAGGCCATGACGGACCTTATGGGGCAGCTAGCTAAGAATTCCTTGGAGGGCCCAACGAAGCAGAATCAGAATGGTGATGGGGGTTTAAACAATGGAGAGGGTAGCCACTCACGCATTACCATGTAGAGCCACCCCCACTTGTACACCAAATCCCCCAAACCCACTTTGCCTTGATTTTTAGGGAATGATGTCGCAGGTCCATTGATGCAGGTTGATCAGGATGAGCCCTATAGGGCATACTTAGAGAAGTACAGGAGGCTAGGAGATGATTTCCACTCAGCCATGTCGTTCGCGGAGTTCTACCATATGAAGAGAATAAATCGATCGAGAGGGCCCATGAGGGCCATGACACCAAATTTTGAGTTGCAACGTACCCTTGGGAAGGTAATTATTCCCAACTTTGACGGGGCCTCTAAATGCTTCACTAGATCATGGGTGCAGAAACTCGACACCTATTTTGAGCTGCACTAGATGACAGAAACAAATGCCATTAAGTTGGCCACCTTGCATCTGGATGGTGAGGCCCATGAGTGGTGGTACCATGGGTTAGTCACCTTGGGACATGTCGAGGTTACCTCCTACCTGGACTTCACACAGAGACTCATCGAGAGATTTGACAGGAAGGACCCTGAGGTTCACTTCAAAGTGTTGGCTTAGCTCAAATAGATAGGTAGCTGAGAGGCCTATATATCTGAGTTCTAGAGGGTTGTTGTGATGGTGACAGACATTTCAGAGGGTTGTTTGGTGATGTTGTTTGTTGAGGGGATAATCGAGCCTCTACGAGGATGGGTCAAGGCCTACAAGCCTACCTCCTTACAGGATGCAGTCAACAAAGCTCGAGACATGCAGGATGCAGTACCTAAAATCCAGTTTTTGCCCAAACCCACTTTTACCCCAAAGACTAAGGAATCAGACCACCTTAGAGAGATTGGGCTAACAAGCCCAGACTGAATGGAGAGACCAGGAGATAATTGAGGAAAAATAAATTGTGTTTCAGTTGTTAGGAGCCATGGGCACCAAGACACAGATGTGTCGGGAGGGACAGAATGGGCAAGGCCCATTACATTGAGGTATACTTTGACATTGACAGTGATGAGTATGAGGAGGTGGAGTAGGCATAGGACCAAGGACATCCAACATCAGGAGAGGAGTCTTCACATGCTAGGGATAAGGACCTATTCATGGCCTCGATGTTAATATTTCTGAGATATCATACCTTCAGGGTCAGAGGTGTCCTATAGGGGCATAAGGTGAAAATATTGATCGATGGGGGAGCATCCCATAACTGCATTGATAGTAACATGGTCGAGAGGAGAGGAATTTTGACAGAGGAATTCAATGGGTTCATAGTAGTCATAACAGGAGGCCACCAGATGAGTTGCACCAAGTGGATTCCCAAGATCACAATAACCATGGGAAACTACTCAATGATAGATGATTTCTTCGTGGTGGACATATCAGACACCAATGTAGTGTTGGGCGCTCAATGAATTTACTCTATTGGGAGATAAACTATTGATTAGAGGACCATGGAGATGGAGTTCACAGGCTCGGATGGAAAGAAAGTAGTCCTACGATCCATGCACCAGTACCCACCGAAGATTGCGTCATCGCACAACATGGAGGAAGTTATGAGGCATGGTGATATAGAGTGGGTTGTAGAGTGTTTTATTTCCAATAGAGAGCCACATGATCGTCTGCAGTAGCTTCCAGAGGACTTACAAGTATTACTTTGCAAACATCATAAAGTATTTAATGACATTCCTCCTGGAATTCCACATGATAGAGGTTTTGGGCATATCATAGAGCTAGAAGAGGGGTTCCAAGCAGTTATCACAAACCCCCATCGACACCCTAAAGTTTACAAGGATGAGATTGAAAAAACCATCAAATAATTGTTGAAAATGGGCCACATCCGCCCTAGTTCCGACCCATTTGCCTCTTTTGTTGTCTTAGTCAAGAAGAAGGACAATACTCTGTGGATGTGTATTGACGACGGGGCTCTAAAAAAGAAGACGATCAAGAATCGATACCCCATACCTAGGATCGATGAATTAATGGATGAGCTCAGGGGAGCCAAATTTTTCTCGGAGATTTATCTTTGATCAAGGTACGAGAGCAGGACGTACCTAAAACAACCTTTAGATGCCACTATGGGCATTATCGGTTTCTTTCTCATGCCATTCGGGCTAATTAACACCCCTGCCACTTTCCAGTCGTGCATGAATCATGTGTTCAATAAGAAGTTGAGGAAGTTCTTATTGGTCTTCTTTGACGACATCCTCATATACAACAAAACATGAGAAGACCATCTGCGACATCTAGACGAAGTACTTAGTATTATAGGGAGTCAACAATTGTATGCGAAGGAATCCAAGTGAGAATTTGGTATGACAAAGATGCTCTACTTGGGGCACGTGATTGGGGAGAATGGGGTACAAGTGCACCAACAAAAGATCAGGGTGATCATTGAGTGGCCAACTCCCAGGAATGTGACAAAACTAAAGAGTTTCCTTGGTCTTTTCACTTACTACAGGAAATTTGTTAAGGGATTCTTACAATTGACAGCGACACTGACCGATCTCACCAAAAAGGGGGCTTTCATTTGGATAGAGGAGGCCCATGAGACATTCAAGAAAATCAAGTGGGTAATGAGCTCGTGCCCTGTTTTAGCACTTCCTGATTTCACTCAACCCTTTGTCTTGGAGTGCGATGATTCAGGAATTGGGATATGATCTGTATTGATGCAAAACGATCACCCAATAGCGTTTGAGAGCTGCAAACTTAGAGAGTATGAGCAACATTACTCCATATATGACAAAGAGATGTTGACCATAATGCATGCTTTGACCAAATTCCGACAGTACTTGGTGGGAAACAAGTTGGAGGTAAAGACCGATCATAATAGCTTGAGGTTTCTCGTGGAGAAAAAGGAGCTAAGCGAGTGACAACAAAAATGGATCAATAAAATCCAAGCCCATGATTTTGAAATTGAGTATGTGAAAGGCAAAAATTTTGTGGTTGCCGAAGCCCTATCTAGAATACCCACTCTCTCTCTCATGGAGATTTCAACGGAATGGAAGGCACTTCTATTGGTAGAATACTCCAAAAACAGGTTTGCTTGTGAGATACTTGATGCCAGGTCTCTGATGACAGGTATAGGGTTATTGACGACATCATATATTATAAGGACCGGATCTACTTAGTACCAGAATATTAGTTGAAAGACAAAATTATGCATGCTGTGCATACTTCTCCTTTGACAGGTCATCCAGGATACCTGAAGACTTATAGACAAATTCAGGAGAGGTTCGCTTGGAACGGTCTCAAGACTGATGTATTGGAGTTTGTACGGGAATGCCACATCTGTCAGCAAAACAAGGTGGAACATACCCATCCAATAGGATTGCTCCAACCATTTCCCATTCCTGAACAAAAATGGGAAAGCATTTAGATGGATTTTATTACAGGGTTGCCTCTGGTTTAAGGGAAAGATTGTATATATGTGGTGGTTGACAGGATTACTAAATTTTCCCATTTCTTCACCATATCGTCCAAATACTCTGCAACGCAAGTAGCAGAATTATTCTTTGGAGAGGTATTTCGGCTGCTTGACTGCCCAAGACAATTGTCAGTGATCGGAACAATAGATTCATGGGGGGCTTCTGGCAGAAGCTATTCAGGCTCGTAGGGACATAATTAACGCCTAGTGCGAGTTATCACCCTCAGATTGATGGGAAAAATGAAATTGTGAACAAATGGCTCGAGGGGTATTTGAGAAATTATGTATCAGGGCAACAAAAGGTGTGGATCAAATGGATGCACTTGGGTGAGCATTTCTATAACACCACTTATCACATGTTGATCAGGATGACACCTTTCAAAGCTTTGTATGGTTATGACGCCACCACCTTTGTGGACCGAGCATTTGGGGACAACCGAGCACCTAAAGCCAAAGATTGGATTCATGAGAGTCATGACATATTGAGAACTCTCAAAGATAACCTGCAAATGTCACAGAATCAGAAGAAGATGTATACCGAAAAGCACAAAGTGGAGTGCAGTTTCGAGGTGGGAGACTTGGTATACCTTTGCTTGCAGCCATACAGGAAATCATCCTTGAAAATGAAGGGGGCAGAGAAATTGAAGCTACAATTCTATGGTCCCTATAGGATTTTGAGGCGAGTCGGGGAGGTAGTTTATGAGTTAGAGGTTTGAGAGGGGTGTAAGATACACAATGTCTGTCATGTTTCATGCCTCAAGAAGGCAGTGGGACAACATGTTGTCATCTCTACAGAGCTTCCACCATTGAACGAGGAAGGGCAGTTGATTCTAATTCCGAAGGAGGTGTTGGAGACCAGAGAGCGGAAGTTAAGGAACAGGAGCATCAAAGAGTATCTGATCAAATGGAAAAATCTGCCTATCGAGGACGGTACTTGGGAAGGAGAGCATATATTGCAACATCCTGGATTACAGTTGCTTGAGGACAAGCAATCTTAGGAGAGGAGGACTGTAATGTCCCCATTGGCCTAGGAAACATAAGGAGTGGTTCCGCTAGCCTAAATTGGTTCCCATAGGCTAAGTTAGAAAAGTTACCTAGGGAACTCAACTTTTGCCTAGGAAATGACTTTATAAAGTGAAAAAGGGAAAAAGGGGGACACAGGTCTTAGGAAAATGAAGTCACTTAAAAATTATTAAGTGTACAAGCATAAAGTGACTTTAAAAAGAAAATTAAAAGTAAAGTGAGCAAGAAACAACTCAATGGAGAAATAAAAGAGGAGAAAAGAGGAGGCGCTCCTCATTCTTGCATTCACTCACTTGGAAATTAGATTTTGAGAGCTCTTGAGGAAAGAGTCTAGGGTTTTTGGAAACCCTTGTGCATTTGTTGGTTTCGGTGTTGAAACCATACACCCTAGTCAGTTTGAGGGACGAATCACTTCAGATTTATTCTCTGTTCTTCAGTGTGGATAGATATATCTTCTTAGCAACGAAGTTTGTTTGTCTTTGATTGAATATTTTATATCGGAAGATGGGTTTTTTATAATAATGAATCTGGTGATATTCTAGGTCAAATTGTTGTAAGAAGTTGAGCTGGAAGGAAAGGAGGACGAGTTGACATTATAGGACGAATTCCCTAAGTGATGAGGCTGTGGATCTCATGTGCGGGTCGAGTTTCTTCTCTCTAGGTGCATCTGTGACTGCTGGGCGCATTCTTGAGTATACAAACAATATATTCCTTTGTGGACTAAGTGTATTGTTGCTGGGAAAAACATGTTTGTTGTGAGAGTGACAAAGATCCTTCATTGGTGATGGATTCATGCCAGTAGAGGTGCCTCAACTGAAATACATTGTTGTTGCCTTGTGAGCCAAGACACTAATAATTGTCACTCATTATTATCTGTTGTGTTATGATGTTCATTTGGAGTCGACTTCTTATTTTCTGTGACTGATATTGGTGGGGAGACTGAGTTAAGTGTTGAGTTGAGATATTACTATAATCTGGACTTGTCTACTGTGGGAGAAATCGACTTGCTTGTTTGGACATTGTTGTTGTTATGACACAATGATTGGTTGCTGCAATTGCCCTATTTCCTATCTATATGATTGTTGTGTTTTCTTTTCACTCAGAGACAATGCTCTTCTTTGTAACTTGTCTGCAACAAAGCTATTCTAGGTTCTTTATGAGTGTTGTGTATTAGTCATAGGTATTACTATTTGTATTGCAACCATCTAGAATAAATAAAAATAACAAGTATTTCTTCTGTGTATCATTTCATTGGGATACCATAAAGTGAGCAACAAATATTTCCAGTTTTTTGGCACTTACTATAGCCTATTTCTGTATTGGTTATTATGGAAAGTTGTCTATGAACTATTAGAAGTTATTTCAATTGCAAGAAGATACAAAAACTACACCTACAGCCAATTGCATACAAACTGTTTGAAGAAATACCTTAATGACAAACCCTCTTTAAACTCAGAAACATCGCTTCAAACTTTAGAAGTTATCAAGAGGGAATCTTAGAGATAGCAACAGAGGCTTCCAGTGCAGTGTGAGTAGCAGCTTCCTGTTCAGAGGGAGCAGAGACTTCTAGTATAGAGGGAGTGACTATGACAATTGATGAGATGGAGACAAATTCTGTTGGTGATACCAGAAGTACCTCTCTCATTAAGAGGGAGTGTTGAAATTTGGTAGCTTGGAGGTACTTCTGCATTGGCAATGCTCAACATGTAGAAGTGACCAAGCAAACTTTCTCCTAGTAACTTTATAATATGTTTTTATAAAGTGACGTTATAAAGTGATTTTATAAAGTTGGGTCTTTTAATTTTTGATGTAAAAGTGACTTTATGATGTTATGGGTCACTTTAATGACTTAAGTGACCTCAACGAATGATTAAGTCGTGATCGTTGATCTCATGAGGGCAAGATCTAATATTGACCATCAATCTCATTGGAAGACCAAGGGTTAGGGCAGTTACATTATGAAATTCATAAAAAGGCAGCTCATTAGGAGAAGGAGGGCACACTTTTTAGGAGAGCTTGAGGGAAGGTGAAGGGGCATGCATCCCAAGGAGGAGTGTAGGCTTGAGGAAGAGATACAACAAGGAGGGTTTGACATGCATCCCAATGAATGGGATTGGCACACATCCCAAGGAGCATTGCAGCCATTAATATAGTCCATACAACATCTAAAGAGGAGGTCGTACAACTGTGTAAGTTGTTCGTACAACAAAGTGATGGCACATAAATCGATGTTGTAAGTTTACAACGTGTTGGCATGGATTTCTATGCAGTTTTGTTGAGTTTTACTCTTTTATTCTGTACAATTTTCTTTTGGCATGATTTTCTATGCAAATGGTGACTGTTTGTGAAGAACTGTTGGTTGTCCTAGGCCGTATAGGCCGTACAATCATGGTTGTCCTTCCTAGATACAATTTGGTACTATATAGTGCAAAATATTGCTAAAAGAAGTGAATGTTTGTGTTTTAATGCTGATGCAATTTGCTGATGTAATAGTTCTGAATTTTCTTGAGCTGAATAAAACAATTTTTCCTCCTCAAAAACTGCTGAATATTTCTCCAAGTGTTTATGCACAGATTTTTTGTGCCAAATGAGGGTTACAATCTGCGGATATATGAGTTACTTTTGTTGCTATTTTATTTCAGAACTAGACTATTAGTATTTATGTCCATAAAGAACAATAGTATGGTTGCTGGATATTTATAGGAGGTTGAGATCAATTTTAAACTATGTGTATGCTGAACTAAAATGTAGTTTTCAACATCGTGTAGAGGCCACAGATGTGGCGGTGACCTTCTATTTATTATGAGCACGGATCACAAAGAAGACGAACTTCTCGGTCTGTGAAATGACCTTTCTACATTGCTTAACAGAGATTAAAGAAATAGTGGTAGGCGACGCTACCTCCGGTATCCTGTACAATTGTCTACCCAAAGTAATAATGACACTGCGAGGTCTAGACTCATACACAACATGACGTTTCCACAAATATGGTTGTCCTAAAATAACATCACAAACTTCAAGGGGAGCAATATCACACAATACCTCATCTTTGAAAGGCTTGATGTTGTAGGGCAGATGACACTGTTGGATGACACAAAGATCTCTTCCTTGGTGAAGCTAGCTGATGGTGTGGGGTTGTGGGTGTTGTGTCATGATTGTCGCTATCGACAATGAAATGAAGTAGAGCCCCCTTTTCCCACATATGTGAGTGAAAGAGGCGTTCCCCTTCCTCCGGTTCTTCTGGTTTGCATGGCTGGACTTTGGTGGTAGCGACAGTGGAATTGGGTTCAACATTGACGATCTTTTTCCCTCCTTCTGGACTTGATTTGGAGTCAGAATCAGCCTTTGACTCAGAAGTATTCAACTTGGCCATGAGTGACTGCTTGGAGCGACATTCTTTAGTGTTGTGCCAAGGGCTTTTATGGTATTCACACCATTTTCATGTGTCCTTCTTCGTCTTCTCATTGCCCTTCTTGTGTTGCGGCTTGGACTAGTTTTTCTGAGAGTGGACATCTTTTCTCTGTCCCTTGTTGTGTGGGTTGGGGCCGCCTTTTCCTTGATTTGACTGAGAGGAGTTTGCAGATCCAAACTCTCACCTCTTCTGCTTAAATTTCTGCTCGATCTTGATAGCATATGTATAAGTCCTACCCAATGAGGCGATGTCCAGAAAATCCATTTCTGTTTGAATGTATCTATGCAAATAACCATGGTATTTGAGCATCATATGTCACTTAGAGTATTTGATACCCAATTTGGTGCCCAACGTATGGAAAATATTGGTTAAATCTGGTACTGTCCGGTCCCTTTCCTGATCCAGGGTGGTACATATGGTGTACTAGTCTTGTGGAGTGTATGAGGAACGTCCCGACCACAAACTTTTACTATAATCTTGAAAGGCATGTGAGAGGTAAGACGAGGTCCAGTTAGCACACCCCATTAAAAAATGATGGCCTCATTTCTTGGAAGGGTTTTCGCAGGAGAAGGAGGAATGCCCCCTGGCACGACATATCCTATTTCAATGAGAAAAACGTTGGAAGAATCAGGTTTACTCTCTAGTGGGAGAGTAGGATCAATCGATGAAGGGATCGAATTGACCACCTTGGCACTCTTTAAAGGAAGAGTGAGATTGACCAATGATGTAACTGGAGAAACCACTTTGGCACTCATCAGAGGAAGAGTGGGATTGACCAATGATGTAATCGGAGCAACCACTTTGGCACTCGTCAGAGGAGGAGTGGGATCAATCGATGGTGGAATCGAATCAACCACTTTGACACTCTTCAAATGAAGGGTGGGACTGATTGAGGAAGCAACTGGATCAATCACTTTAACACTCGTCAGAGGAAGAGTGGGATTGACCGATGAAGTAACTGGAGCAACCACTTTGAAACTTCTCAAAGGAGAAGTGGGATCGACCGATGGTAGAGTCAGGTCAACCACTTTGATACTCTTCGGATGAAGGGTGGGACTGATCGATGACGGCACTGGATCAGTCACTTGGGTTTCACTTTCCAGATAAAAAGTGGGGCTGATCGATGATGGAACTGGATCAACTACTTCAGTGAGTGGTTCAACCAAGGATGAAACTAGATTGACCACCTGATCAACCAGACTGACCGGGGATGGAACCAAATTGACCACTTGATCAACCAGATTGACCGGGGATGAAACTAGATTGACCATTCTGTCAACTAATGATGGGTTGGGGGAAATCTTACAATAACCAGTTGGAAGTTGAAGCTTTTTCAAAAGAGAATAAGCCTCATTCATGCGAGGACAAAGGTGAGAATAATGATCACCTTCGCATAACATACAAGGGAATTTGACAGTTGTCTTCTTCTTACCAACCTTAACGTCACTAGTTCACGAGGTGTCACCAACATGTCTAGCAGAGGCCGATGACGTGGAGGACCACACTTCTAAGACCTTGGGAATACTAGGGCAATCCCCCAAAAAGTGGTCACCCTTACAAAGACTGCAAGGGAATTTGGGTTTCAGATTCTTCGTTTTAACCTTATCTACCTTATCAACACTCCCAGTACTATTAATAGTAGCTGGTTTCTTAGATCCAACATTTGATGTAGTTGGAGGCTTGGTCCCTTTTTGGTTCTTCTTCTTCTCTTTCCATTTCTTCTTCTTCTTATTAACTTGGTTACTTGCTTCAGAGCTTTCACTAGGCGAACAAGGAGAAATGGAAGGAGACCTGACTGACGAAGAAGGAGAAAGGTCAACATGAGGTTGATGTGTGGGTGGTGTGCTTACATCTGAAGCACTTGCATTGAAGATTACCAGAGTGGAAAACAACCATACTGGTAACCCAATTGTGAGACCTGGAAGGCTCAAAGTAGGGATGTAAGGAGGACCAACGTTTCCGTAAGAAGGAAAAACAAAGGGTTCCCCTGGCAAAGGGGTTCCTTCATTAGTCATTTCAAGAACTGACGCCATAAAAATAAAGATCCAACCTAGATTCTGCTAGGGAGAACAACCAACACACGCTAAAAATCTAGTAAGCAAGCAAGGAAACAAAACCTTCTCACAATGAGCACACTAGTTGGTGATGAAATCCAACGTCGCGGGAACAAAGTAAGAAAGGGCTGAGATAGAGTGGGTGGAAAAGTTACGTTGACGACTTGCTTAATGGACTTGCACCCTGGTGCAAGATCCCACACATAATCGTGGGTATACCCTCCAAATATCCCCAGTGAGTCTTGCCAACGCCGATTCTAGGTACCGTGAAGACTTGCCCCTCCACAGTCACCTTGTGTAAAGACCCTAAAGAGATAGGCCACTAAGGTTACCAACTACAATAGTGATGCCTAAGGAAACGGTCGACAGTTCGATCCATGTGCAAGAGCAGGGTATCTAGCCCGAAATCAACTTGATTCCCAGTGGAGTCACCTATTTCTATTACAGGTGAATCCTCTTGCGGACAAGCGCATTCCCTCTTGGTATCTATATCCCTAAAACCAAGACAGAAAGGGTGTTATCATTGGTCACTGACATCCTTTTAGATCTAATTAAGCTAATGGATGAAGAGGAAGAAGAAAAGTGTACCTTTTTAAATGGATTTTGTTCTCGTAAAGTCCAAGTTGAGCTTCAATCCCAAGCTCCTCAATAGGTCATGTAGAACAAACAAAGATACAACAAGCTTCCTATTCTACTGAGATTAGCTCAAATACAGATCTATCTACTGAATACAAGTTCATGTGGAATGAACATAAACTTGAAAGAAACAGGCCAAGCATGTATGTATATTAATGAGAACAAATGAAGAGTACTTAAAATCCTCTGATGAAGGTGCAACAACTTCTTCAAGCTCTCCTTGTCCAATCCCTTTGCTCAAGTAATCTACATTGATTATGCTTCAATGTCATCTCACTTATGGGATCATAAGTTTGGTGTAATTCTCAATCTCCATCTCTGTACTGTATGTTGCCTATGAGATCATAGGTTTCATACCTCCAATATTTTCATGTACCTTTCATCATGAGAAGGACTCCTTATATAAGTTTGGAGAGACCCAACCACTTGAGAGATCTTTGGGATAAGTTGAGGATTTCTCTCCTTCAGTTGTGGATCTTCCCTAAGATCATGCCTTGAAATCATATTCGAATCCAAACAACTTCAGAGATTGAGGGGATTCTTCCCTGATTTATCTCAACAAACCAAAATTCGCTTAGGAAGGGTAGTGCTCCCCCAAAATGGTGCACAGAGCGTTTCAACGTTGTTGGTTGTGGAGCTTGATTATCTTCCTGATTCAGAGGTCCTTGCTTTCAGCCGTGTTTATACCCCATGAAGTATTTACACCCCA
>JASDQU010686371.1:29663-46033 GCA_032191745.1 Picea mariana | reverse complement strand
GCCAACCCTTCTTTGTCACTTCGACCTGGCCATCTTCTCCTCAAAGTGATGGAAGGAACAACACATCTAGTGTATGAAGTCTTTCTTAGTCTTAGCCTTTGTTTTTTCTTATATGTTTTGATATATGCAATATTCTATTGGCTTTCAGACCAATTTTGTAATATTTCCAGACACATACACTTTTGATCATAATTCTTAGAATAGTCATGGACACTTTTCTCTAGGTCCTAGGTCTAGTTATGGTTTCCATTGTTGGAAGAACATATTCTAGGTCCTTTAGTACTTGTATGGATTTCAGTTTTATGAGGTAATACATTATTTACTTAAAAAAAAACATTGCCTTCCCCTCGGGAGCTCTGCGGTTTTTGGTCCTATGATGCTTTGTTCATAGGTCCGAGTTAAAGGGTCACAATCCCTTTCCGACATTGTTTCTTAACATCCAATCCCCTTTCTCAGCCTTTTCCTGCCGCAGGAATTGACACAAGCAAATCATGTCATGACGAAGACACCCAACGAAGAAGTTTCCCAAACTTTCATCGAATTTGACAAGATGACGATGTGGGAGAAGGACGAGGTCGATTATGATCTCAATTCGGATAGACCTAATCTCTTTTACACACACACAAAATTTCTTGAAAAGTAGAAAGGTATAAGGGATCGGTTGTAGATTTTAACCTTGCACCATATTTACTGCAAACAAATTTTCAGTAAAAGAACATAAAATATACAATGGCGAATACAAACATTACACAAAGATTTTTCCACTGGAAACCCAAACTGGGAAAACCAGTATATTTTATATTCACTTATAGTAATACATTGTTTACAATACAATAGATATATATATAGGAGCCAACGACATCCAAAACCCTAACCCAATGACCTGGATTAGTCAACAACCCTAATTCCTTATCTGGAAATAGAAAACCATCGACAAAAACAATGTGCTGAAAAACTGCCCAACAATGGACACAAAAATCGACGCAACATGAAAATGAGGCAAAAATGCGACACTACTACTCGTGCAAAGAATATAACACATACCCAACATTCTTCCACTTGTTGTTTTCTTTGCATACAGGGGGTTATAGGGTTACATAGTCAACAATATAAGGCAACAATGCCCATGGATCCTCTACATCAAGAGAACTTCTCAGTGCTCACATATTTGGTTAATGAATCTGCAACATTCTTCAAAGTGTCCACCTTCATCAACACCACTTTCTTTTCTTCAACCATGTCTCTCACAAAGTGATATTGAATATCGATATTCTTTGTCTTTGAATGATAAGCTGGGTTCTTCGCCAAAAAAATTGCACTCTGATTGTCACAATCTATCCTTATAACTTGTTTTACCAACCCAATACCTGAACACAATCTTTGTAACCATATTGCTTCCTTACTTGCATGAGTGGTTGCCATGTCTTCAGCTTCTGTAGTTGAAAGTGCCACTACAACCTGTCTTTTTCTCATCCAACTTATTGGTCCTCCAAATAGGTTAAACACATACCCACTTGTAGATCTCCTACGATCTAGATCTCCAGCCCAGTCTGTATCCACAAAACCATGTATATCCAACACTCTATCCAATCTCGATCTTCCTTGGTAGCACAATCCATAGCTAGCAGTGCCATGTAAATACCTGAAAACCCTTTTTACTGTTGTGCAATTCTCCTTCCCTGGTTTTGATATATACCTGCTCAAAACTCCCACTGCATGTGCAATGTCCAGTCTAGTACAAACCATTGCATACATAAAATTGCCAACTGAACTTACATATGGAACACGAGACATGTCGTACTCCTCTTCATGTGTCTTGGGACACTGATCCACAGATAACTTTACACCAACAGGAATAGGAACCTTGACCGATTTACATTCTTGCATATTAAACCTCTGCAATATTGTCTCGACACATGTTCTCTGATTTAACCAGAGTTTCCTCTTTTTCTGATCTCTTTTAATTTCCATGCCCAAAATGAAATTTGAAGCACCGAGATCCTTCATGTCAAATTTAGAGGACAATTGAGTTTTCACATTCTGGATAATCTCCTTGTTGTTTCCTATTGCCAACATGTCATCCACATACAAGACCAAATAAATCGAATGATCACCAATTAATCTAAAATACACACAATGATCCTCTTTGTTTCTTGTGAAGCTAAGTCCCAGCATATAAGTATCAAAGTTTTGATACCACATCCTTGGTGATTGTTTTAAACCATACAGGGACTTTTTCAGCTTGCATACCAGCTCGTTCTTTCCCTTCACAACAAATCCTTCTGGCTGCTTCATATAGATTTCTTCTTCTAGATCCCCATGTAGGAATGTTGTCTCCATGTCCATCTATTCTACTTCAAAATCAAATGCAGCAACAACAAATAACATAAATCTTATAGTGGTTAATTTGGCAACAAGAGAAAAAATCTCACGAAAATCAATTCCCTCAACCTGGGAATAACCCTTTGCTACTAACCGAGCTTTTTATTTGTCCACTTTTCCTTCTGCATTCAAATTCTTTTTAAATACCCATTTGTTTCCAATGGGATTTCTTCCAGTCGACAACTCCACTAGATCCCAAGCCTCATTCTTATCCAAGGCTGCCATTTCTTCATCCATGGCCTTTTTCCAGAGATTTCCATCCTCTGAACCCACTGCGTCCCTGACAGTTCTTGGATCATCATCAGTAATGGATAAAGCAAAAATTGAACGGAAATTAGATGGAGTATACATTTTTGGTAGCCTTCTTTCTAGAACCGATCTTCTCAATACTGGAGTATGAGGATCTTCTTCTTCTAATTCCTATTCTTCTGTAGAGTTTGATTCATCATCCTTTAAATGAAACTCTATTTTCTCTGGTTCTTCCTTACTTGGTAGGACTTATTGTTTAACAACATCCTTCATTTCTCTAAATAGCACATCTTGGCTATACACTACCTTCTTAGCTTATGGGTTCCAAAGCTTATAACCCTTGAGACCATCTTTATATCCAATAAAGATACACTTTTCAGCCTTCTTATCTAGCTTACTCATGTTTTCTTTTGGAACATGAACATATGCATCACAACCAAATACCTTGAGATGTGTGAGAGAAGGTTTCTTACTAGTCCATACCTCTCGTGGATTCTTGTCATCCAACGTTGATGAGGGTGATATGTTGACGATGTAACATGCAGTACCCACTGCCTCTGCCCAACGTTCTTTCCCTAACCTGACGCCACTAAGCATGCACCTTGATTTTTCGACCAACGTCCCGTTCATCCTTTTTGCAACTCCATTCTGCTGAGGTGTATATGGAGTAGTCTTCTGCCTTGCTATACCACACTTCTTACATAATTCTTCAAATTCATTCCCACATAACTCTCCACCATTATCTGTCCTCAACACCTTAATTCTTTTCTCTGTTTGATTCTCAACAAGAACCTTAAACTCTTTAAACCTGTCAAAGACTTCAGATTTCTTCCAGAGGAAATATATCAAAGTATTCCTCGAGAATTAATCTATAAATGAGACATAGTACACAGATTTTCCCAATGATGGGACCGACACAGGTCCAAAAACATCACTGTGAACTAGTTGTAAAATTTCTTCTTCCCTCGTTGCACCAGAGGGGAATCTTACCCGATTTTTCTTCCCATATACATAATTTTCACAAAAATCAAAATCCAGAGAGAAATTAGACATACCTTCAACCATATCTTTATTGTGTAGTAGTTGAAGACCCTTCTCTCCGATATGCCCCAGTATTTGATACCACAACATAACCTTTTCTCTAGAGACTGTAGGAGTTCTTTCTTCTTCAACTCCAATATCAGGAACAATGGTTCTATTAAACCCATCACTAATATTTCTTCCTTTCATCTTATGGAGAGTTCCAAACCGAACTCCTTTCAACAACACCATAGCTCCTCGAACCAACCTGCAAGTTTCCTTTTCAAATATTGTTTTTACCCTTGCGTCATCCATTTTGCTTACAAAAATCAAATTTCTGGCAAATCCTGGAATGTGGAGAACACCATGTAGTGTTCTAATCCTTCCATCTATGAGCCTGAACTTGAATTTTCCTTGACCTATGATTCTGGTTGTCGAGTCATAACCTAGGAAAACATTACCTCCATCATACCTTTCATATTCACAGAACCACTCCCTGTGGGGAGTCATATGAAAGGATGCACCTGAGTCAACCAACCATGCCTCATGATCAACATGTGTGCTTGAAGAAGCCAAGTACACATCCCCTCCTTCTTCCTTGGAGGTCTTTTCTTTTATAGAAGGAGATCCATCAGATGGCTTTTTTTTCTCAACTTTGGATCTACACTGCTTCTTGTAGTGCCCTTCTTTTCCACATCTCCAACATACATTTACAAAATTTTTGGGAGATTCAAATCTACCCTTAGACTTAGATCTCCCACTTGAGAACTTAGATCTATTTCTTTCCTGAGAGCGTCCTCTTGTAAATAATGCATATGTGCTCTGTCCTTCCATATTCTTTTGTCTCATATCCTCCGATAACAAGGATGAGACCACTTCATCAAACTTCAAGGCAGTTGTATTACTACCTATGGCCATAACCAGACTATCCCATGAGTCTGGAAAAGAACACAGTAAACTGATATACTTATCTTCATCCGAAATTTTAATCTCAACATATACTAACTGACTTACCAAAGTATTGAAGGCGTTCAAATGCTCTTCCACCGAGTCTCCATCTCTCATCCTCAACTTATACAACTTCTTTCTCAGGAATAATTTATACTACGAACTTAGATTGATACAACTTCCCCAACTTATCCCATAAATCCTTGGTTGTAGCTTCCTTTGACACATTCAGTAATACTGAATCTGAGAGACACTGTCGGATTGTGCTCTTCACCTTCCAATCCAAAATTTTCCAATCATCTACTGAAGTTCCTATAGGTGCAGTACCTATATATACAGTGATCCACTAATCAATGTCCACCAACAGATCTTCCATCTCGAGCTTCCACAACTCAAAACTTTTCCCATTAAACTTCTCGATCCTCCATTTTCGAATTGCTCGCCATTTCTTTTCACCTGAAAAATCAATACCACAACTCTCCCACTATAACAAGGCTTATCACAGTCCCAAGCCAAAACCTTGACCAAAAAGGCGTCCCCATGAAGCCAACAAAGCTCTGATACCAAATGTAGATTTTAACCTTGTACAATATTTACTGCAAACATATTTTCAGTAAAAGAACATAAAAGATACAATGGAAAATACAAACATTACACAGAGATTTTTTCCCCTGGAAACCCAAACCGGGAAAACCAACATATTCTATATTCATTCATAGTAATACATTGTTTACAATACAATATACATATAGGAGCCAACAACATCCAAAACCCTAACTCAATGACCTGGATTAGTCAACAACCCTAATTCCTTAACCAGAAATAGAAAACCATCGACAAAAACCATGTGCTGAAAAACCGCCCAACAATGGACACGAAAATCAAGGCAACACGAAAAAAGAGGCAAAAATGCAACACATTTCCCAGTGCATCCAACACAACATATACACTACTTCTCATGCAAAGAATATAACACATACCCAACATCAACTTTTCTCACCACCAGAGAATTCAATCGACAGTCCTCTAGAGCCAAATGATCAGAATGAACGAATATCCTGAGGAGTGTCGAATACAATCATTAATTCCCCCAACCAAATCATAGATCGTAATTGTCCCAACCCAATCGAAAGCGATTCAAAGGAAACTCTAGCCCCAATCTCTTTCTACACTGAAAAGGATGGTCTCTCTCAGCCCATGAAGCCGAAAAAGCTTGGAAAAAAGAGACAGAGATATCCTCTGAAACTTATGAAACCTCTCTCTCTCGTGAACCTAAGAAAAGGAGCTCACTGTCTGAATCAACTCTCACAGTCAAGAAATCCAAGTGCATCATGGAAAAAAGAGGGCAAGTAAAAATGGTAGTTGACCAAGATATTCAATAATGCTGAGAGGGGGGGATAAATTAGTATTAGGCACTTTTTACCATTTTTAACCACAACATGTAAACATTAAGTTATCAACAATTTATCACTTATGATTTCATTCTAGATAGCATATACATATAACCACAGATACACAGTACACAATAATTTTAAGTGAAAATCCAAATGGGAGAAAACTATGGAACGATTTTTAAGGTATCAGAAGATTACATCCACCGAAAGCACCAACTTCCAAAAATTCTCCAACACCAAATAGAAGGAGGCACCAACCCCCTGGTTTAAAGGCTCCAACCCGAAGGAAGCTACAACTCCCTAAATTCTCCAGCTTCAACTGAAAAGAGGCTCCAACCCCCTTTCCTTGCCCCTTCCTTCCTCCCTTAAATATAAATAAGAGAATCAACATGTCACTGTTACTGTCACTAATATTGATACATCATCGTCGTCAAAATTGGTTCAACCCCAATAACCACATAAATCTCATGCCAAGATCTCCAAAATGTCCTCCAAATCATATGCCCAAAATCACCAAGATATGCCTCAAGCATGTACCAAAACCTCTAAGATGTGCCTCAAATACATATAGAAAAACATGAATTTCATCATGTGAAAACCCTAATGCATGAGATCTCAGATCATCAAACCTTTCTCAACTTCAACATCAAGAAAATAACATCTTCTTCAAACCCTTCCTCAACCTTGTGGGACTGGACTGTGCAACGAGCGGGGCCTCGCATGATGAGTCTTGGAAAATTAGTGGGGTCCTTGCGGGACACCCTATACTTGACCCGCAGGGTCACCTCAGATAGGGTTTCCCAAAAACCCTTCTCACATCTGCATCTCCGAGAACTCCATCCTTCGCACAACTCCACTACGTCACTTGCTCTAAGAGATCACAACCTTCCTTAATGAAAATAAGAGGCTCTTGATGTGTATTTATATTCTTCCAAGTACCTACTTTACTTGTCTTTAGGGCCGACCTATAACTTCTTGTTTGCAAACATTTTTCCCCTTTACTTGATTTTGGGGCCAACTTATAACTTCTTGTTTGTAACCGTTTAGGGGAAAATTTTACACGATCATCTTTAGGAGGGCATATCTCCTCAATCGTGAGGAACCATGTGGCGTTCCACCTATCGTTTGAAACAACTTGATGAGGATTGCCAATCCATAGAGGTATTGCATGCACTTGCAATGTCCTTCATACTCTTTTTCTCCAATCAAATCTTAGCTCCATGACCATGCCTCTATGGCTTCCTAACCATATTTTCAAGGCTTCTTGACCATACGTTGTAACTTCTTTTCTTAAAAACTAGGGTTTCTTATAGTATTCTTCAAAGAATTTTCTCATGAGGGCCATGCTTAGAGCTACACCATGAGGGGACCACTTTGGAGACTCCTTCAAATAAACCCATCACTTCTAGGGCTTCTTCTAGGGTTGACATCAATGATAACCAATTTTCCAACCATCTCCCCCCTTGGAATTGATGGCAACACTCATACTCCCCCTATGATCATTGATCCCCCTGTCTTCATGATTTTGATCTTTCTCTCCCCCTTTAACATCAATGGCCAAGGGTATCTCCCCCTGATGATTTTTCTCCCCCTGTCTTCTTTGCAAAATGTCGTGTGGATCAATGTGGGGCAGGAACTATTCCCAGTTTCCATCGAAGATACTCAAAGGTCTCCCTTGGGAGAGGTTTGGTGAAGATATCTGCAATTTGTTCTTTTTTCCCATTGTATTCCAACTTGATATTCTTTTATGTGACTTGTTCCTGTAGAAAGTGGAACTTGATAGAAATATGTTTGGTTTTGGAATGCATCACTGGATTCTTGGAGATGCTTATAGCACTAGTATTGTCACATCATATTGAAATAGGCTCGTCATATTTTACTTGTTTGTCTTACATGGTTTTCTTCATCCAGAGGACATGAGTGCAACATGCAACTGTTGCAATATATTCTACTTCTGTTGTGGAAGAGGATACCGAAGGTTGCTTCTTGCTCAACCAGGACACCAAACAATCACCCAAGTAGAAGGTGCTCCACTGGTACTTCTTATATCATCAATGCTTCTTGCCCAATTTGCATCTATGTAGGCAACCATAGTCATATGATCCCCTTTCAGATACCATAATCCAAACTATGTTGTTCCTTTGATATATCTAAAGATCCTCTTTATTGCCATAACATGGGTTTCCTTCGGTGCTGCTTGAAATCTTGCAACATGTCCAACTTCTTGCATCACATTTGGTCTTAAGGCAGTCACATAAAGTAGGTTGCCAATCATCTATCTATAGATTCTATGATCTGCTTCTTTAGATTCATCATCTTTGCTCAACTTGCAACCAATCACCATAGGAATACTTACAGGTTTGCACTCTTCCATTCTGAAATTCTTCAACATTTCTTTGATGTACTTGGTTTGGGAGATGAAAATACCTTCATATAACTAACATATCTGGAGTCCCAAGAAGAAAGTCAACTCACCAAGTAGAGACATTTCAAACTCACTCTGCATGTCCTTAGAAAACTTCTAACTCAACATGTCATCATCACTTCCAAAGATGATGTCATCCACATATACTTAAATGATAAGTATATTGTCTTGATCCACTGTTATGTAGAGATTTCTATCTACATTTCCCTTTTTGAATCCTTGTTAATGTAAGTACTTGTCCAATCTTGAATACCAAGCTCCAGGGGCTTGTTTGAGTCCATACAAAGCTTTCTTCAATCCGCAAACACAATCTTCCCTTTCTGATAGTAGAAACCCTTCTGATTGTTTGGTGTAGACTTATTCTTATAATTCACAACTTAGAAATGTTGATTTTGCATCCATATGATAGAATCTGATTCTTTTGGAATATGAATAGGCTAAGATCATTCTGATTTCTTCCATTACGGAAATAGGAGAAAAGGTTTCTTCAAAATCTATTCCTTCAACTTGAGCATATCCCTTGAATACTAACCTTGCTTTGTTTCTGGTTACCTATCCATCTTCGTTTAGTTTGTTTCTAAACTCCCATTTTGTACCAATCATGCTTTTGTCCTTAGGTTTTGGAATGAGTTCCCATGTCTCATTCTTATCTATTTGATTTAGTTATTCTTCCATGGACTTGATCCAATGTTCATCATTGTTGTCTTCCTCAAATCTACTTGGTTCAACCGTGGATAATAATGCTAGATGTCTTTGTTCTAGTGTATGTGTTGGTTTGCTTCTTCGGGTTTATATTCCTGCATTTTTATCCTCAATAATTTGTTCCAATGGATGATTCTTCTGACACCAACGTTTAAGTGTCTTAGAAGGTCTCTAGAGATATTGTTGATGGTCTTTTGTTTCTTCTTACTCTGCTTCTAGTTGCTTCTCTTCTAGTTCCTCTTCTACTAATTCTTCTTCTTTTAGTTCTTCTTTTGCTTCCTACTATTTTGAATTTTTTCTTTCTTCTCTGGTCTTCAACACATTTGTTTCATCAATATTTACATTGATGCTTTCCACTATTTTGTTGAGTATTGGGTTGTATCATTTGTATGCCTTGATTTTCCTTGAGTATCTAACCATTATGCCTTCATCAACCCGAGATTCAAATTTTACAATCTTATTATCTTCTCTTTTTATGTAAAATTTGCTTCCAAACACTTAAAAGTGCTCGACATTTGTCAGTCTTCCCTTCCATAGTTCACATGGAGTCTTGTCATTGTTACTTCTAAGAATTTATCTGTTCAAGATATGATCGAATGTATGTACTACTTGCACCCAAAATATATCAACCAACTTGGAATCTTTCAACATGGTTCTGTCCATTTCCTGTATAGATTTGTTCTTCCTTTCAACGACTCCATTTTTCCGAGGTGTCCTAGCTGTTGAGAAATGTCTTTTTATTCCATGTTCTTCACATAAATCCATGAATTCTTTTGACGTGAACTCACCTCCATTACGTGATCTCAAGTACTTGATTTTCAAATCTGTCTCCATTTCAACCATCTCTTTGAATATCCTAAAACATTTGAACGCCTCAAACTTTTTCTTGAGAAAACAGACTCCAGTCGTTCTTGTATAATCATCAATAAGTAGCATGAAGTATTGTTTTCCATTAAGCCCTTTTGTTCTCATTGGTCTGCATAGATCGATGTGTAAAATCTCCAATGGTTTTGTTGTAGAGTTTTCCTTTGTCCTGAACTCAATTCTTGTTTATTTTCCATGTTGATAGCGCTTACAGATAGTGTTTGTTGGCTTTGAAATTTCAGGCATTTCTCTTACCGCTTCCTTTCTACTAATTTTGACAAGATTGTCAAAGTGCATATGGCTCATTCTTATGTGCCAAATCCAACTTTTATATTCCCTTCCCAAGCAACATATTTTCTTTCCAATCTCATTTAAATTGTATATGTTGTTTGGAGTCCTTACTGTTTTCACCACCAATCTACTCGGTCCTTCTTTCCTTATCACACATTTCTTTGAGTTGAATAGAAGTGTGTGTCCCTAGTCACACTTGACTCACACTTAGCATATTATGCTTCATATTTTCAACAAGTAGGACATTTTATGCCATGCCATCTTTTCTTCCAAGCTTAATTGTGCCCTTTCCTATAATTTTGGTTGAGTTATCATTGCCAAACGAAACCGATCCATCTCTTTATTTCTTTACATTTACAAATTTGTCCTTGTCCTTTGTCATGTGCTTTGAACAACCATTGTCAATGTACCAATCACTTTTTCTGCTTTGGGCTTGTAGAGCAATCAAACATTCTTCAATGCTCAGTTTATCCTGCTTCCTTTTCCATATCCTTGATTGTCCTTTTACATGACTGTTAAAATCCTACTTCCATTTCCTTGGAGGAACAATCAACATGCAATCTTTGGCTATGTGTCCAAAATTGTTGCACTTGTAGCATTCTACTTCATTATTTAATGAGCCAAAACTGTTATAGTTTCTATTATAATATTCATGAGGTTTTCTGAGATAATTATTCTAGAGTAGCCTCCATAGTTTCTTATGTTCTTAACATAGGCTCTACAATTTATAGCCTTGTGCCCAATTTTTTCGCAGGAATAACATAATCCAAGAAAGATTGTTTGGTGCCTAAGTGTGGGAGATATTCTAGGTGGTGCAACTCTTCTGTAATCTTCTTCTTGAGTCCTCTCCATTGTTGGTTGTTGATTCTGCGTTCCTTCGATTGGCTGATATTCTTCTTGAATGATCTCCATTGCCTGAATATTCTCCTTTGAAGGATTGCATTCTTCTTTCTTGATGGGACCTTTGATGACTTCTGCATAACTCTTTTGTTCTACTTCCTTTTATGTCGTTATGGAGCTTGAAACCTTCTCAGTATGAGTTTGTTTGTATCCTAGTCCAGACTTGTCATAGCATGGCCTTTAATTGTTGATGATTTCATCCAATATTTTGGTGTTGTTGCCAAAGTTCAGCCAGACATCCTTCTTCTAAATTTCCTTTCTTAGTGATATTATTTTAACTTCCAAAGATTTGTTTATTTTCTTCTTTTCTTCCAATTGTTTCTTGAGTGTTTCTTCAATCACTTTGGCTTCTTCCAGCTGAACCTTTAGATTTATGATAATTTGTTGGACTACTTCATAATTTTTGTTAGGGTTTTGAGAACCCTCATTTAGTTTGATCAATTCTTCCTTTAGGGACTTGTTTTTCCTCCTTTCCCTCTTTAGATCACTTAAAGCACTGATTAGTTCTGCCTCTAGATCCACTTTGCCTTCTTCGTAATATTCTTTGTCATTTTCAAGAGTTCCTTTCTGAGTTTCCATTTCCATAAAGAGCACTCTTTCTGAGTCACTGTCACTATCATTATCCTCATCAAATGAGGAACTATCTTCTCTTGAGTAGAGACTTTTCTTTGATTTCTTTTCTTGTCTCCTTTCTTATATTTCTTTTCTTTCTTGGGAACTTCTTCTTCATCACTATCTAAATTCTTAGCATAAGGACATTTGGAAGAAAAATGACCAATTTTGCCACAATTAAAGCACTTTAAGGGAATCTTACCTTTGTACTTGGCAATTCCTTTCTTCAACCTCCTCACAAAGTTGGCCATTTCTTCGTCTTCATCTGAATCATCATTGCATCTAAAGCTTGACTTTGAATTTTGATTATTCTTTCTTGTCTTCTTGGATGCTTTGAAAGTTGCTTCCTTCTTGGATGGATTATCATGTTCTGTTCTCATCTCATAAGTTGTAAGTATTCCATGTAGCTCATTCATGCTCAACGTAACAATATCTGCTCTTTCTTCTAGGGCTGAAATCTTAGGATCAAATCTCATAGGAAGAGACTTTAGTACCTTTTGAACAATTACCGAACCTTTAATTTCTTCTCCTAATCATTTAATATCGTCCACTATTTCATCAAATTGCATAAAATAAGTTGCAATATCTTCATCTTCCTTCATTTTCAGTTGTTCAAATTGACCTCTATAAGTTTGAAGTGTAGTCCCCTTGACTTTGGCATCTCCTTCATAAACATTTTGAAGTTTGTCCCAAATTTCCTTTGCAGAGTCGCGATGCATAACCCTTGACATATACTGAATTAACCAGGCCACTTAGAATAAAATTCGTAGACATTGAATTATTTTCACACAATTTATTTTCATCTTTATTTATTGGGGGGGAGGTAGGTGCCTTGTATATGTTTACTATTTCCAGTCAGACATCAAATCCTTGTGCTTGAAATTTTTTTTTCGTCCTTTTGCTCCAGAAGACATAGTTCTAACCATCAAACACTAGTGTTCCATTCTTAGTGCAATCCATGATCTACCTTCCAATGGTTACATTGTTTCTGAAGGACCTGCTCTGATACCAATTATTGAAATATTCAATAATACTGAGAGCCGGGGGGGTGAATCAATATTAGGAACTTTTTACCATTTTTAATCACAACATGTAAACATTAAGTTATCAACAATTTATCGCCTATGATTGCATTCATGATATCATAAACATATAACCACAGATACATAGTACACAAGAATTTTACGTGGAAACCCAAATGGGAGAAAACCACGAAATTTTTTTTAATGTATCAGAAGATTACATTCACTGGAAGCACCAACTTCCAAAAATTCTCCACCACCAACTTGAAGGAAGCACCAACCCCCTGTTTTACAGGCTCCAACCTGAAGGAAGCTACAACTCCCTAAATTCTCCAGCTTCAACTAGAAGGAAGCTCCAACTCCCTTTCCTTGTCCCTTCCTTACTCCCTTAAATATAAATAAGAGAATCAACTTGTCACTGTTACTGTCACTAATATTGATACATCATCATCATCAAAACTAGTTCAACGCCAATAACCACATAAAGCTTATGCCAAGATCTCCAAAATGTCCCCCAAATCATATACTCAAAATCACCAAGATATGCCTCAAGCATGTACCAAAACCTCCAAGATGTGCCTCTAATACATATAGAAAAACATACCTTTCATCATGTGAAAACCATAATGCATGAGATCTTAGATCATCAAACCTTCCTCAACTTCAGCATCAAGAAAAGAGCATATTCTTCAAACCCTTCCTCAACCTCACAGGAATAGACTGGGAAATGAGCGGGGCCTCGCATGATGAGTGTTGGGCAACCAACAAGGTCCTCGTGGGACACCCTATACTTGACCTGTGGGGGTCACCTCAGATAGGGTTTCTCGAAAACCCTTCTCATATCTACAGCTTCGATAACTCCCTCCTTAGCACAACTCCGCTACTTCACTTGTGCTAAGAGATCACAAGCTTCCTTAATGAAAATGGGAGTCATCAGGTCTCCTGCTTTTTTTTGGTCAATGACATATTAAATAAAAGAGAGGTGAAGATTCATCTGAATAATTTCATCGACCGTTTATAGAAGACATTCAACTTCTTATTCAGCAACAACCACATGACAACCACAACTCATATTAGGAAGATCAATGCATAACTTTTTATTTTTGGTAAAATTTCATGTAATTACTATGGAAAATCCACTGAAATTACAGGAGACTAGTTCAGGCCAATGTATGTTTTGTATTTATGGAGCTTGTGGAAAACGTTTTCCACTCTTCAGATGTTTTTATACGAGGTGAACATAGAAAATGTTTTTGATGTTCTTTATGTCAGAAGTGGAAGTGAGGGTGTGTATATCCGTTTTCCCTCCGGCTCCTAAAATTGTCTAATCTAAGAATTCAAATATACCTACCTACATTTACTAGCATAAATGCCTCTTAGTCCTTCAGACAAGAGCGAGACACTCAAGGTCTGATTACAATTTACGAGTACGCCCTTTCTTAATTGTTTCATTTATGTTTGACGTATCAAACTTCAAAAATTTCAAACAATTCATCATGTGCCCAAAATGCGTTGGCGCTTGCCCCACGCTCGCTTGACGTTGGCGATGCTCCTGCATCATACTCCCTCGCTTGAAAATTTTCATGGGCTCATGTCCATGATTTCTCGCATGGTCTGTCCATGCTTCTGGATCTCTGCTTCATTTTCCTAGTTGGCATCTTCAACTGGATGTTCCTTCCACTTGACCAAGTATTCAAAGTATTCCCTTCTTCTGGTCCTCTTACTAACTCTTTTGTCCAGTATGATTTCCATTTGTGGTTTCTCTGCAACCAGCATCTGTTTTGTCCACTGAATCTTTGGTTGTTCACTGTCTGCTCCAGCTTTGTATGGGTACAAATCTGAGACATTGAATATCGAAGAAATTACGATCCCATCGGGTAATTCAATCTCATAAACATTTGTCCTAAATTTCTTCAAGACCCTACATGGTCCGATCTTCTTCATCTTCAGTTTGTTATATGTCCCCTTCGGGAATCTTTCCTTCCTCAGATGTGCCAGAATCAAATCACCAACCTCAAATTGAAATTGTCTCATGTGTTGATCTGCTCTGCACTTATACTCTTAGCTCGAGTTTTGCAATCGCTCCTTCACCTGGCTGTGAAGTTCCTTCATTGCTTCTGCGAAATCCTCTGCACTAGCACTCCTAGTTGCATTCTGTTCTGAATCTCTCAATTTAGATACTTCTCTTGGCTACATCCCATAAACAATTTGGAATGGACTCTGCCTTGTGCTTCTGTTTAGTGAGTTGTTATATGAAAATTCCGCCCGCGGTAGAATATTGTCCCACTGACTGTGGTGTTCTGTCACCAAGCTCCTCAACAAGTCTCCCAAACTTTTGTTCACAAATTCTGTTTGTCCATCCGTCCGAGGATGATAATCTGAACTGAACGACAAGTTCGTTCCTAGCTTTTTCCATAAGGTTCTCCAGGAGTGTCCCATGAACTTGGTGTCTCGATCCGAAACTATGCTCCTTGGCAAGCTGTGAAGTCGAATGACTTCTTTGAAAAACAGATTTGCAATGTGAGTTGCGTCACTGGTTTTCTGACATGGTATGAAATGTGCCATCTTAGAAAATCTATCTACTACTACAAAGATCGAGTCAAACCCTCTTTGTGTTCTCAACAGCCCCAATATTAATTCCATGCTGACTGCATCCCATGGCCTCTCAGGTATGGGTAACGGTTGATAAAAGCCTGCATTCAGCCTCTTCCCTTTTGAATGCTGACAAATGCTACATCTGTCCACGAATCTTTGGATGTCTGCTCTCATTCCTGGCCAAAAATATGATTCGTTTAATTTTGAGAACGTCTTGTCATGACCAAAATGCCCGACCAATCCTCCACTATGTTTCTCCTTCATCAAATTCTCCCTCATGGAGCATTTTGGAATACAAAGTTGATTACCCTTAAACAATAATCCTTCCTGGATCATGTATTCTGTCCACTGGATTTTGTCTCTGAGAATTAGATTCTTAGTTGCTTCATACGCCTCCTTAAAATCTAGATCATCTCTGTACATGTCCCTGAGATCATCAAAACCCAGTGTTTTGACTCTGAACTTCTGCAACAACAAACATTTCCTACTCAAAGCATCAACAACTTTGTTAGCAGTTCCAGAAATATGCTTAGTTACAAAAGTAAAGTTCTGCATGTATTCAACCCATTTAACATGTCTTTGATTCAACTTCTCCTATTGAGTCACAAATTGCAAAGCATGATTGTCACTGTATAAGACAAACTCCTTAGGAATCAAGTAGTGTCTCCACTTCTTCAATGCCTGAATAATAGCATAGAACTCCTTGTCATACATGGAGTATTTCACTTTCGCTTCATTCAGCTTCTTGCTGAAGTATGCTATCGACTTGTCTTCTTGACTCAAGACTGCTCCTATTGCAAATTCACTTGCATCACATTTTACCTGAAATGTCTTGTTAAAATCTGGCAACACCAAAATTGGTTGTTTCGTGATTTTCCTTTTCAACAAATTGAAGCTTTTCTCAGCCTCTTCTGTCCAGTGAAAAGACTTGTGTCTCTTCTTCATTGTGTCCATCATCGGTGCACT
>JASDQU010686371.1:7222-29563 GCA_032191745.1 Picea mariana | reverse complement strand
CTATGACGTGCAACAGTAGCCCTCCGATTATGCTCAGATTCACCTACATCGTTGGATTAACTCTAAAGGGTTCTTGTGTTATTTACCCATTTCACACTTTCACAGTTCGGATATTTTGAGATGAGACTTCTTGATTCTCCATGTCGCGAGTTCTAAAACTCCGAAACGGAGTTTTTCTCCACTTTCTCCTTCCTTAATATGACCATGGCTATGACCAAGCGCTTCCTTGATCTGATGGTTGCAATTAAATCGTGATTTCTCATCTTGTGAGTTTGATAGTTATGTTTCTTGCCTCTCCATGTCGCGAGTCGCGAAACTCTGAAAATGGAGTCTCGGATCAATAGTCCTGATCAACACTTGATCTGACGGTCATCGAGAATTGTAAATGGGATCCAGCGATCAGAAATGTTGATTCTCCTCCCGAGCTTACTTTGTTCCGCTTACTCTAATATTTCCATCACTTCTGAGATTAATCGAATCTTCTCTGTAGCGTCTTCTCATAATTCCCACCTTCATTGTTGTACTTGCCATCAATGACAAGCATTTGTTGTCTGTTAAATATTTGCCAACAAAATGCAACATGGTCCAGCTTCCAGTCATCTGGACATGCATCATACTAAGAAAACTCCAATTCCACCTAAGATACAAAAGCATGTTCTAGAAAGTGGCCACATTAGAAGGAGCACCTCAAGGAAGGCCCAACATGGGGCCAAGAGACATTCACCGAAATATTCCTCTGAGGACACTGACAAATCTAAGGAATCTTCTAGTGGCAAAACTAGTTCCCATTATTAGACGAGAGGGAAGAAGAGAAATCATTCCAAGAGCCATGATCATGAAGAGTTCAATAAATCCAAACCACCCACCTTCGATGGAGAGATTAATAAGGGGGAAGAAGCAGAAGTGTGTCTACTCGGCTTGAAGAAGTATTTCAGAGTCCATGACTACCCTGAAAACTTAAAGGCTTGGATAGCCATTTTCAATCTAAATGGGAAAGCTTCCATTTGGTGGTAGGACCTTAGGAATGTGAAAGGAATCCATGAGAAGGACTTGTCATGGAAACAATTTGAGAAATACTTCAAGAAGAAGTTTCTGTCAGAAAGTACTTTGATGGGAAGACCAAGGAATTCTATGAACTCAAGCCGGGACAACTCACCATAGATGAGCATATCAACAAATTTCTTGAGATGATGAGGTATGTGCCCTACATAAAGGATGAAAAAGTAAATATGCAACAATTTATTAGTGGATTACCTCAGTCCTATCAGGACATAATTGAGTTTGATGAGCCAAAGAATTTAGAAGACACTATTCGAAAGGCAAGGTATTTCTATGAGCAATTCAAGAATAAGACAGAACCCCACGAAGACTGGAAGAAGGAAAATAATTTGGGATTCAAGAAGAAGGGGTTTAAATCCTCGATATTTAAGAACCACGGGAAGATCTCTAGGATGAGCCTTCCTACCAGAAGTGTGTATCAACAAAATTTTCCATCCCAGAGTGGAGATAAACCATTCAGAACAGTTCCAATTAAGACTGATAACACGAAGAGAGAACCCTTGAAATGTTGGGGTTGTGGAGACGAACAATTGTTGAGGGATTGTCTGCATAGGCAACAAAACAATAGGAGGGTCTACAATGTCCAAGAGGATAACATGGTTAATGATGTGGCTAGGAGCATGCCACAAATTTATGCAGCCTTGGATAATAGACAAACTAATCACCAAGCTTTAGTGGTGGAGATGGAAGATACGATTGCCAACCATCGTGTTTCCATTTTAATTGACCCTGGTTCTAATTTGAGTTATGTTTCCCCTCAAACTGTTGAGAAATGTAAATTGCAACAAGATAAACATGTTAAATCATGGCTGGTACAACTAGCCACTGGACCAAAAGAAAAGTAACAGAGGTCATACCAGAATGCCAATTCGTTATAAGTGGATTTCCCACCCAAGCGAACCTAGACATACTTCCTTTAGGATCTTATGACCTGTTGATTGGCATGGACTGGTTGGCTACCCACAAAACCAAGTTGGACTATTACAGTAAAACTTTGGAGTGTGAAAATGAAGAAGGAATAAGGGTAACCCTAAAAGGGATTCAAAATCATGTCTCAATGAGACAAATATAGGCCCTCCAAGTGAAGAAGTATTGCAAAAAGGGATGCCCCTTGTATGCAATACAAGTGTTGAACTCTGTTGAGAATGGAAAACCCATCCTAGAGGACCATTCCATATTAATAGAATATAAATATCTATTCCCAGAAGAGTTGTCAGGTCTACCTCCAAGAAGGGATATTGATTTTTCAATAGAACTTGTACCAAGAGCGGTGCCAATGTTTAGAACACCCTATAGAATGAGTACACCAGAGATATTTGAACTCAAACTATAGCTTAAGGAGATGTGGGACAAATGCTACATTCTACCTAGTGTGTCTCCATGGGGAACACCAACCTTGTTTGTGAAAAATAAGGATGGCACACTCAGATTGTGCATAGATTATAGACAACTCAATAAGATAACCATCAAGAATTGGTATCCCTTACCAAGGATCGATGACTTGTTTGACCAATTAAGGGGTGATACAAGATTCTCCAAGATTGACTTCAGTTCTGGATACCATCAAGTCTGAATTAAAGATGAATACATCCACAAGACAACCTTTAGGATGAGATATGGTTGCTATGAATTTGTGGTTGTGCCATTTGGGCTTACCAATGCACCAACCACTTTTATGTGCTTAATGAATAACGTGTTTAGAAAGTTCTTGGATAGGTTCATGTTGGTTTTCATTAATGATATCCTAATATGTTCCAAGAATAGGGAAGAGCATGAAGAACATCTCAAGCTAGTACTCAAGAACATCAGCTCTATGTTAAGCTCAGTAAGTGTGACATTTTCCAGAAACAAGTCCATTACTTAGGACATGTTATTTCTGAGCAAGGAGTGACAGTTGATCCTGACAAGATTAAAGCCATCATGGATTGGCCTACCCCAAAGGATGTATCTGATATCAGATCTTTTATGCGCCTGGAAGGATACTATAGGAGGTTCATAAAGGGATTCTCCAAGACTGGTTGCCCAATTGTTATCATATTAATTAGTAAGTGTGGAAACAAACAGATCTCCCTAATTTCCACATGAAACTAGAACAAAACAAGACAGAATATAAAACTTTCCCTAAGTTTTAATTATCAAGCATACTAACTAACAAGAGATAAATGACATACCTTTTAAATGTCATTTGTTCTCGCCAGTGTTATCCCCGCTTCATTCCAAGGCTTATGGGATGATGAACCTGTAAAAAAGACACAAGCCAACGAAGTGAAATCAACAACGTATACTCAACAAAACCTATGTATGTGATCAAGGAGTCATACAATAAAATAAGACCAATTTTAAGGGAAAGAAATATATCATTGCATTAAAGAATGTGGAAGAAAGATACAACCAAATGCCTTGATGTTGTAAGGTCCATTCCAACAATTCCTTGCTTCCCACACACTTCTTCTTCAATGGATTCCAAGATCAACAATCTATCTTTACAAAGCAAAGCTCAAAGCCAACATAGGCTTACAAACTCCAAGCTACAAAAATTACTCAAGCTCACACCAAAAGCTAGCCAACTAACTTTCCCCATGAGAACTCCTCTCCTTTTATAAGCTGAAAAGGATAGGGTGAGCAGGTTAGGATGATCCCATGAGATCAGGTACGTGACTCAGATCCAAACTGATCGGAGGCCACCTCACCCTAGAAGCTTCTCCTTCTAGAAGCATCGAGAAGATGCTCTTTTTCCCACGTACGGAAAATCATTGCACCCTTAAAACTAGACAATTGTGACGTCGCCGCAGGCTACTATGGTGCCACCTGTGACAATCTTAGATTGTCACACCCTTAATAATGAGCAAGGTGTGACGATCCCACTTTATGAGGTTTTTACAAAGGCAAAGATAACTTCATTTCTCAGGAAAAGTTCATCTTCATTTTTCTTCAGGGATTAAGGCAACTGATCCTTCTTAAAGACAAAGGATAGGTTTACATAATTAACGGTCATAGGGGTGACGAAAATAATGTGTAACATCAATCACCTACCTTCAGAAAAAAGGGGTTAAATTCATTTGGACATCAGAATGTGAAGAAAGATTTCAAGAGCTAAAATACCTTCTAACCAATGCGCCTGTACTAAACATTGCAGACCCAAACAAGGACTTCCTTGTGTGTACAGATGCCTACAAGGAAGGGCTAGGAGGAGTCCTTATGCAAGAAGTACATGTGATTTGCTACGAATCCATAAAATTCAATGAGCATGAAGTCAATTATGTGACCCACGATATGGAATTGGTTGCCATAGTGCATGCTTTAAAAATGTGGAGGCATTACCTCTTAGGTAGAAGATTTGTGCTTATGACAGACCATAGTGGGTTGAGGTATTTGTTTGACCAACCAAAACTCAATGTGAGACAAGCTAGGTGGATGGATCTCCTTAGTGAGTTTGATTTTGAAGTCAAACATATCAAAGGAAAGGAGAATAGGGTGGTTGATGCCCTTAGTAGAATTATGAAATTGTTCACTAGGCAGTTGTAAGTGCCAATGAATTAGAGATCAAAGAGTGATCTGGGATCTTTTCATCAGGTGACTTATTAAAGAATTGCATAAAATGAGAATAAACAAAAGTACACCATACAGAAGGAAAAGATCAAAATGAAAGAGACATAATCATGCAATATGAACACAAAGAACTTGATAACGGAGTTCGTCCCTAGTGGACTACGTCTCTGGGTTCTGCTCTCAAATGGGTAGGTCTTTTTTATTAACTCAACAAAATAATTGGGCAAAATATATAAGTATACCTCATTCTGGATTTAAGCAACAGAATCTTTCTCAGTTCAGAAAACTAACACCACCACTGCATTCGTGGCGTCGTTTTACCTAAAAATGATCTTCTCCATGCCTCAATCCAAGTCAGACACTTTTGAGCCCCCAAGACACCCCTTGCCTTGGTTTTCGTGCCACTTCTCCTGTAATTAATGACTGACAGATCTTGAAATCCATGCCAAAATCTAGAAAACTACGCCCAAATCCATAATGTATGGATGCGCTCACCCAACCCCTTCTCCGTGCTCTTGTGTGTTCGAATGGACTGGCGAAAAGCCCTTCTTATACAATGTTTCTGGTGGTTGTGCAGTAACGAGGAAGTTAGGAGCATTGGTTATGGAGGCTAAGTTAAGGCATAGGATGTTCAAGAGGTTCCGGGGTCAAATTCCATGGACTCCCCGTTTTAGCATATTGTTGGTGCGCTCCGTTAATTCTGGTGGAGGTTTTGGCGGGCGGTTAAATGGAAGAATGTTCTAAATATAGTGGAGTATGTTAAATTTGGAGTTGGTTGAGTTAAGCCCCTAGGCGGGTGGAACCTTATGGTCATGTAGCACAATACGTAACCAGGGGCTGGGCCTAGCCCCTTTCTTTGGCGCCCATCATACCTTTATACTTTAAAACATGAACATTGCGTGGTATAGGGGTTAATGCGGACTTGTGGGGCCTTTAGGCTTCTTGGAGGTCTTGAGTTCAACTCTTGGGGAGTCGAATAAACTTTTTCATTTTCCAGCCATTGGAGGGGTGCCACGTGGCATCCCATGACTGGGCCACATGGCACCATATAATTGATCCACAAAATTGCCACTTGTCACCATATGATTCGCCCATGAAAACTGACATGTGTCATCACTTTACTTGCCCACGTGTTTGCATCCTTGCCACATCATCTTTCCAAATCAGGTGTGCCATGTGTCACCCTTGCAGTGGTGCTAAGTGTCACTTTGACTTTTGTTTGTTTGACCAAGTTTGACTGAACTTTGACCGCTTATAACTTTTGATCCATAACTCTGTTTGATGAGCCGTTTGTGTCGTTAGAAAGCTTGCGACGTGCTCTTTGTGATTATGCCCTTTACACTAAGTTTTAGGAACTTTGAATTTTTTCCCTTTTGTTGTCTGTTGAAGCCATTCTGAGCCTTATGACTTGCTTCTGTGCGTTCTGAGTTGTCTTAACCTTCTCTGGATCCTTTTTGGATCACGCCTTCCCACTGAGAGATTTTTGGACCACCAAAAGCTTTCATTAATCAATTGGTAAGTGAGGGAAGAGTTCCCTCACCTTATCCTTCTCAATCCACTTTGTCTTGCTTGGATGTGTGCCCTTTAAGCCTACTCGAAGATAATCAACATCACCCCTGCGTGAAGTCCTCGTCCTTCTTTCCAGGATGATATCTTCCTGTAACTCATCCAAGTACTCAGGTGCAAAATCATCAACTGAAGGTATTGAAACTTCCTCATCTTGATCCATGATCATGGGAGGCTAAAAAAGTTTCAAGTTCTCTACGTTCACAACTGAATAAATATGCATATAAGGTGGAAGATCTAAACGAAAAGAATTAGTGTCGCTTTTATCCAAAATAGTGAAGGGTCCATATTGGATGGGCTTGAGTTTCTTTCCTTCACCCTTCAATCGTTCCTTGTTGATATGAAGCCATACCCAGTCTCCAACTTGGAACTGATGATCAACCCTATGCTTGTCATGTCAAGCTTTATACTGTGCTTGAATCTTTTCCAATTGTTCCCTGACTGCTTGGTGTATCTAATGAATCCTATGGATGAACTTGTGGGCTCTATCCTCTGTTCATTCTTCATTCACATCGGCATCTCTCCAATACATCAAGTCCAAAGGAACCTTTGGTAGGTACCCATAACACGTCTCAAAAGGTGAAATCTTAGTGGATGAATGTAAAGTTCGATTACAAGCATGTTGTACATAAGGTATCTGTTCATCCCATAACTTAGGATGCTTGCTGCAGTAGCCTCGAAGCAAAAGTACCATTGTTTTGTTTACCACCTTTGTCTATCCGTTGGTTTGTGGATGAAAAGCAGTGCTCCTCTTCAATTTGGTGTCCATCATTCTCCACAAGCTAGTCCAAAAGTTCCCAAGGAATCGAGTATCTCGATCCGAGACAATGGACATGGGTAATCCAAAGTGAACCCAAACATGCTGAAAAAACAGATTAGCACTCTGCTCAGCAGTGATCTTCTTTTTACATGGCATCAAGATACACGTCTTGTTGAACCTATCCACTACGACATACAAATAATCATGACCCCCTCTGGTCATTGGTAAAACCCCTACAAAATCCATGGAAATGCTTTCCCATGGATGGGATGGAGAAGGAAGTGGTGAGTATAGCCCCAATTTTCTATTAGTGGGATTACAAGTAGAACACATCACACACCCCTTTACATATTTACTTACAATTGCTTTCATTTGAGGCCAGTAACAAAACCTCTGTAAATGAGCCATAGTTTTTCCTACCCCAAAATGCCCCGATACAAGAGAAGTATGAGCTTCTTGTATTACATGGACTCGTTCACTTGTAGGAATACATAGCTTCCCAAGATGATAGAGTAATTTTCCTTGTAGACAATAGTTCTCTACCAGTGCACCATGGGTTAGCTTCTCATATACTTCTTTAAAATCTTCATCGATGGCATATTGCTCTACATAGCTATCGTGAGATAAATAAGTATTCTTCAAAATAATAGAAGCTGCAATAGGAGGTCTAGAAAGCATATCAGCTACCTTGTTACTTGTACCCTTCTTGTACTTGATTACCAAATGAAATTGTTGTAGAAAACCCATCCATCTGTAGTGTCGAGATTGTTGAAATTTGGTATGTGCCTGAAGATACTATAAGGGTTGGTGATCTGTATGTATAATTGTTTCCTTCCCTAACAAGTAGTGCTTCCATTTCTTTATGCTTTGAATTAATGCATACAACTCTTTATCATATGTAGGATGGTTAACAACAACTTGGTTAAAAGTCTCGGAGTGGTAACAGATAGGCTTACGATATTGAATCAATACTGCACCCATGGCATATCCACCGGCATCTGTCTCGATCTCAAATGGTTGTTGAAGATTTAGCAGTGCTAATACTGGTGCAGTACTGATCTTCTCCTTCAAAATGTTGAAAGCTTTTTGTTGCTTTCATTCCCACTGAAAAGTGTTCTTCACATTGGTTAAGGCATGCAAAGGAGCTGCTATAAAAGAGAAGTTGGGAATGAATCTTCTCCAATACTGGACTGCACCCAAGAAGCTTTGAATCTCGGTTACAGTCTTTGGCTTAGGCCATTTCACAATCACTTCAATTTTGGAAGGATCAATCTTCAATTGTCATCCTCCCACGATGTGACCTAAGTATATAAGTGCAGTCTTTCCAAATTCACATTTAAACATTTTCACATACAACTTTTCCCTTTGCAAAGTATCCAATACTTGTTTTACATGCCTTACATGTTCATCCCAAGTCCCGCTGAAAACAAGAATGTCATCTAAATATACAATCACAAAGTCATCCAGGAAAGGCTTGAATACATCATTCATCACATGCATGAAAGTTGTTGGAGCATCACAAAGCCCAAACGGCATAACTAACCACTCAAACAATCCTTGTTTGGTTTTAAAGGCAGTCTTCCATGCATCATGTTCTGCAACTTTGATTTGATGATATCCACTGCGCAAATCCAACTTAGTGAAATAAACAACATTCTTCAACTAATCAAGTAAATCATCTATGCGAGGAAGAGGGTATCGATTTTTCACCGTGATTTTATTTAAGGTTTGATAATCAAGACACATTCGCCATGTGACATCTTTCTTTAGCACCATCACGATCGGAGAACCACAAGGAGATGAATTGGGCCTGATGACCCCTTGATCCAATAAGCCCTGTACCTGCTTCTTGAACTCTGTCATCTACACAACTAACATCCTGTACATGCCCACATTAGGCAAAGAAGAATCCTAATGCAGATGTATCTCATGTTGGATTTCCCTCTTAGGAGGTAATCCATCTAGTTCCTGAAAAATATCATCATACTTAGAAACAATATCAGTTAATTCTTTTTTATGAGATGGATCACATCCCTAGAAAGTGTCGGATGTCCCGACATATTTCTCTTTGACGACCATGAGTACATATCTCTTATTAGTGGTTATGAGTCTTTTCATTTTCCCTACACTAACAAGCGTCGTATTCACCCTCATGCTGTGATATCTAGCAATATATTCCACTCCCCCTTTTGTAAGGTGGTATTTGTTCTCATGACGAAAGAAGATTGTTTTTCTATCATAAAGATATGGACTTCCCAACACTATGCCACATATATCAAGCAGTACAACATCCAAATCTACTTCATCAATCAACTTTGAAGCAATAACAAATCTAACCCTACATTGTTTGGTGACATTAAGTTTTGCTTTGTCACGTACCCAACCAAGAGGGTAAGGCTTTGGATGTGGTTTCATTTCAAGACCCATCTTCTTGACAAGTGCTTCAGATATTAAGTTTACTTGGGAACCCAGATCAAATAATGTATCTATCTTAGTATGCTTAGATACAACTCGTATATGAAATAACCCATTCCTATTTCATTCATCAATATAAGATTCATAAGTGGAACTTGAGCTAGCATGAAGAGAATATTTACCTTGTACTCCAGCCGCTATGATATTTCCTTCATCTCCTGATTCGGAACCAAGATCTTGTTGCACTGTAGCAACAATATTTGGCTTCCCCTTTCTAGTGAACTGTTTCGGTTTCTTTTCTGGATGTAGTTTCCAACAATGTTCTTCATTGTGACCGCTCCTCTTGCAATGAGTGCAAGATGGTTTTTATCCTTCTCTCGTTATTGTAGCGGTCTTCTTGCCCTTCCTTTTGAAATTATTGAAAGTATTTTGTGGGAAATTGGAAGGTTTCTTCATGGGATCTTCTTAAACATGTTTCCCCCTGTTCTCGAGGTGAGTGGCTTGCACACAAACTTCGTTAAGACTAGTGGGGTTAAATAAGAGAAAAGTATGAAGAATATAACTATGAAGTGCGCCAATATACTTCATTAAAGTTTCATAAGAATCCAAAGGAATATTCAATGCTAAAGCTTTCTTCCTAAATTTCTCTGTGAAAATTTGTATGTTCAGACCTTTACTCTATCTCAACGTTTGCCATTCCATCATTGCTTTATGTAGATACCCTAATGGATAGAACTGCTTCCTTATATCTGTTTTAAAATCCTACCATGAGGAAAGATGCTTACCACACTTACTTTTGTCCTGTAGCTTGCTCTCCCACCATACGAGAGTGGTGCCTTCCAACCAAAGAGAAGCCAGTTGCACTTTAACTTCCTCTTCGTCAATATGCTGAACACGGAAATATACTTCAACCTGTTAGATCCAATTGTCTAACTTTTCAGTATTAGCATCTCCATTAAACATAGGTAAATCAAACTTTACATCAAGCTTTAATAAAGGTTTCTTAAAAGAGGCTTTATGGTTAGAATGATGAGAGTGATGAGAATTCTCAGAGGAAGAAGAACTAGAACTTGAAGGCGAAGATGGAGGCTCAAGAGGATCTCCTCCAACCCCTTGTTTTACCGAAGCATCATCATCTGGTGGCGCTTCCTTTTTCTTCCCTTTCCTTTTCATCCTCTTCTCATAATCTCCATACATTCATTCGACCATTTCTGACATGCGATAAAAGACCATGTGAAAGTTTTTCTCCTGTTCATCACGCTTGTCCTCTTCTGCCATCTTCTTCCTTCGGGATGTATGGCCAACTTTGGGATTGAGCGTCTTAAGGGTTCCTTCACCCTGCTTATGCTTGGCCCTAGTAAGCATTCATACTCAACAATTCAAGTCAAAGACGACTGCTCTGATACCAACATGATCTGGGATCTTTTCGTCAGGTGACTTATTAAAAAATTGCATAAAATGAGCATAAACAAAAGTACACCATAAAGAAGGAAAATCTCAAAATGAAAGAGACATAATCATGCAATATGAACAAAAATAACTTGATAACGGAGTTTGTCCCTGGTGGACTACATCTCCGGGTTCTTCTCTAAGATGGGTAGGTCTTTTTATTAACTCCACAAAAGAATTGGGCAAAATACATAAATATACCTCATTTTGGAGTTAAGCCATAGAAGCTTTGCTCAGATCAAAAAACTAACACCACCATTGCATTTGTGGTGTCGTTTTACCTAAAAATGACTGCCTCCACGCCTCAATCCGAGTCGGACACTTTCGGGCCCCAAGACACCCCTTGCCTCGGTTTTTGTGCCACTGCTCCTATAATTAATCACTGACAGATCTCGAAATTCATGCCAAAATCTAGAAAACTGTGCCCAAATCCGTATTTTATGGATGCGCTCAACCTGCCCCTTCTCTGTGCTCTTGTGTGTTCGAATGGACTGGCAGAAAGCCCTTCTTATACAATGTTTCCAGCGATTATGCAATAATGAGGAAGTTAGGTGCATTAGCTATGGAGGCTAAGTTAAGGCATAGGCTGTTGAGGAGGTTCCAAGGTTGAATCCTACAGAATCCCTATTTTAGCATATTGTTGGCGTGCTCCGCTAATTCTGGCGGAGGTTTTGGTGGGCGGTTAAATGGAAAAATGTTCTAAATATAGTGGAGTATGCTAAATTTGGAGTTGGTTGAGTTAAGCCTCTAGGCGAGCGGAAACTTATGGTCATGTGGCACAATACGTAACCAGGGGTTGGGCTGAAGGCCTATCCCCTTTATTTGGTGCCCATCATACCTTTATACTTTAAAATAAATATGCAACATATAATAATCAAGCAACATTGCATGGTATAGTGGTTAATGCGGACTTGTGGGGCCTTTGGGCTTCTTGGAGTTCCTGAGTTCGACTCTTAGGGAGTCGAATAAACTTTTTCATTTTCCAACCATTGGAGGTGTGCCACATGGTAGCCCATGACTGGGCCACGTGGCACCATATAATTGGTCCACAAAACTACCACTTTTCACCGTATGATTCGCCCATGAAAACTGGCATGTGTCATCACTTTACTTGCCCACATGTCTGCATCCTTGCCACATCATCTTGCCAACTCAGTTGTGCCATGTGTCACCCTTGCAGTGGTGCCATGTGTCACTTTGACTTTTGCCTGTTTTACCAAGTTTGACTGAACTTTGACCGCTTATAACTTTTGATTTGTAACTCCGTTTGACGAGTCGTTTGCTCCGTTAGAAAGCTTGTGACACGCTCTTTGTGATTATGCCCTTTACACTGAATTTTAGGAACTTTGAAGGTTTTCCCTTTTGTTGTCTGTTGAAGCCATTCTAAGCATTCTGACTTGCTTCTGTGCGTTCTGAGTTGTCTTAACCTTCTCTGAATCCTTTTTGGATCAAAAAGAGAGTCAAAAGTACACAAGAAACAGATGCATTTTTCAAGACCATGACATCATACCTAAAGCAAGATCCCACAGGAATGAAGTATGAAGACTATCAGATGCTTAATGATGGCCTGCTGACTTACAAGGGAAGATTGTATATTCCAAATTGTGATGACTTGAATAGGTTCATAATGGATGAACTACACAAAAGACCATATATTGGTCATCCTGGTTGTCAAAAAATGATCACGGCCACTAGGAAACTATTTTATTGGCCCAGACTGAAAAATGACATAGCTAATTACTTAGCTAAGTGTCTAGAATGTCAGCAAGTCAAGGTAGAGCATTGACACCCAGCAGGGTTGTTGCAGCCCATACCAATTCCCAAATGGAAATGGGAAACCATCTCCATGGATTTCATCACAGGAATACCAAGATCAACCAAACAAAACGAGGCCATCATGGTAGTTGTGGAAAAACTGAGCAAGGATGCTCACTTCATATCCGTCAAGTCACTTGCAAGGCAATATATATTTCCAATATTTTCATGAAAGAGATATTTAGACTGCATGGCATGCCTAAGGAAATTATATCCGATAGAGATACACAATTTACTTCGAACTTTTGGAAATCTTTGTTTGTTGGTTTTCAAACAAAATTGCTCTTTAGTACATCCTATCACCCTCAAACCAATGGGAAGTCAGAGAGGGTAAACCAAGTGTTAGAAGACATGTTGAGGATGCATGTAATGCATCAACCCAAGAAGTGGGAAGACTACCTACTACTGGTAGAATTTTTCTACAACAATGGTTATCAAGAATCATTAAAAATGAGCCCTTTTGAAGCCCTTTATGGAAGACAATGCAACATTCCAATCAGCTGGAACAACCCAGTAAACAGAGTTACAATCGGGCCAAATATGCTAAAGCAAATGGAACAACAAGTAATTCAGATTAAACAGAATCTGAAGATAGCCCATGATAGACAAAAGAGCTATGTAGACATGAAAAGGACTCCTAGAGAGTTCAAAGCAAGGGATCATGTGTATCTCTGAGTTAGACCAAGGAAAATCTCTTTGAGGATGGGAGCTTGTGCCAAGTTGGCACCTCGGTATTGTGGACCCTTTGAATTTTTAAATAAAGTGGGACCAGTAGCCTATAGGATAGCACTCCCTCCCATAGTGAAGGCACATATTGTTCGTTATTAAAGAAGTATGTACATGATTTTAATCATATTATTGACTGGTTTGTGATTTAGGTGGAACAAGAGGGAGAATTCCTGCCAGAACCCCAATGCATAATAGACAAGAAGGAAACCCCACTCAGGAACATAACCACTCAGAGGTCAAGGTGCAGTGGAAACACTTTGTCCTAGATGAGGCTACATGGGAAATGGAGGATGCCATGAAACAAGCATATCCATTTTTGTTTACTTATGTACATACGAAACACATCAGTGGATAGAACATCGAGGATGATGTTCCTTTAAGGGGGAGGGGATTGTAATACCCGTGTTCCCCCTAGTTTGTAAATATAACTATAACTGGCCAAGAGACTATGACGGACTAAATATGTGTGAATAAAAGGGTCAATGTATGAATTTTTTGTTATTAATAGAAAATGGATATGTGTTGAAAAACTTCTGAAAGGGAGGGGTTTTCCAAGATAGACCATGGATCCTATGAGAGAGATGGTGAGGGAAACCAATAATGGTTGATATGACCCTCACGAAACCATTACTTACTGGATGTAATTGCTCAACAGTCCTCTAACCCATAAATGAATTACCAGTCAGGTTGGTAGTTGGAAGGCCTCCTCAAGAGTTAATGAGGAGATGGGGTAGGCTACCCATCTGTAAGGCTTCCAGGCCTGACCACGAGTTGGGGATTCATACCCATGCAACCTTGCTGAGGAAGGCAAGAAAGTAATTAATTAGGAGAACAGAGGCAGATCTGCAAGGAAGCAAAAGAGAGAAAACAATCTCCAAAAGAAAAGAGAGCATGGTTCGACTCTGGAGTTGAGAGGAAAATTGAGAAGTAAACTCGTTTTGGTTGTAAGAAGCCATGGGCAAGGTTTCGCTATAAACTAATAAATGAGGCTGACGAGTGACTATGGAAGTGCTCGTGTAGACCTCCTTGCTTTGTATAGAGAATACCAGTTGTTGAGATCCTATGGGAGGAGGAGAGTAACCTCCATCCCCGACTGTCATTGAGCAAGGAGAAATAATCTCTCTCAGAGCATCATGGTCTAGCTCGGGGGTGGCCAACGGTAAATCCCTCAGGAGTGGTTGTGCCTATGGTTGGGTGGAAATAGGTACCCCTTTCAGTAGTCGCTTCGATTTTTCCAGTTCTAATAAGTATTTTCATACTCTTTGTAATACATTGGATGCGATAGTTGAATGTCTGTGTTTATGGTTAAGTTTTACAATTTTTGAACAGTTATTAGAAATGCTCATTTGCTTCTTTAAACTTCTATATTTACATGGCCTTCGATTTACCTCTGTCTAGCTGCTAGAGAGTTATGGGATGTGAGTCTACAAGAGAGTCGAGGTAGGATTAATTGAAACGTCTAAGTCCTACCGACCTTTTGAGTCTACCTTAGCGAGAATGTCAAGTTCAACTATGTGGGAGAAGGGTGCTTCCTTAAGACCTTTCACCCGTGTAACCGAGGGCTCATATCCATAGCCTTAATCAAGTCTCGAATAAGAGCTAAGTGTAGCCATTGAACCTCGATATGATTCCATATGACCCAAGGTTGGAAACCCCTCGCTAAGACCGAAAGGAGTGAACCTACTTTGGTTTTGGGACTTCGGAACTTAAGAATAAGTCTACATCAAACAATCAGAAGGGTTTCTACTATCAAAAAGGGAAGATTGTGTTTGCGGATTGAAGAAAGATTTGTATGGACTCAAACAAGCCCCTAGAGATTGGTATTCAAGATTGGACAAGTACTTACATCAACAAGGATTCAAAAAGGGAAATGTAGATAGAAATATCTACATAAAAGTGGATCAAGACAATATACTTATCATTTAAGTATATGTGGATGACATCATCTTTGGAAGTGATGATGACATGTTGAGTTAGAATGTTTCCAAGGACATGCAAAGTGAGTTTAAAATGTCCCTACTTGGTGAGTTGACTTTCTTCTTGGGACTCCAGATATCTCAGTTAGATGAAGGTATTTTCATCTCCCAAACCAAGTACATCAAAGAAATGTTGAAGAATTTCAGAATGGAAGATTGCAAACCTGTAAGTATTCCTATGGTGATTGGTTGCAAGTTGAGAAAATATGATGAATCTAAAGAAGCAGATCATAGACTCTGTAGATAAATGATTGGAAACCTACTTTGTGTGACTGCCTTAAGACCAAATGTGATGCAAGAAGTTGGACATGTTGCAATATTTCAAGCAGCACCGAAGGAAACCCATGTTATGGCAGTAAAGAGGATCTTTAGATATATCAAAGGAACAACATAGTTTGGATTGTGGTATCTAAAAGGGGATCATATGACTATGGTTGCCTACATATATGAAAATTGTGCAAGAAGCATTGATGATATAAGAAGTACCAGTGGAGCACCTTCTACTTGGGTGATTGTTTGGTGTCCTGGTTGAGCAAGAAGCAACCTTCGGTATCCTCTTCCACAATAGAAGTAGAATATATTGCAACAGTTGCATGTTGCACTCATGTCCTCTAGATGAAGCAAACCATGCAAGACAAACAAGTAAAATATGATGAGCCTATTTCAATATGATGTGACAATACTAGTGTTATAAGCATCTCCAAGAATCTAGTGATGCATTCCAAAACCAAACATATTTCTATCAAGTTCCACTTTCTACGGGAATGAGTCACATAAAGGAATATCAAGTTGGAGTACAGTGGGAAAAAATAACAAATTGCAGATATCTTCACCAAACCTCTCCCAAGGGAGACCTTTGAGTATCTTCGATGGACACTGGGAGTAGTTCCTACCCCACATTGATCCACACGACATTTTGCAACGAAGACAGGGGGAGAAAAATCGTCGGGGGGAGATACCCTTGGCCATTGATGTTAAAGGGGGAGAAAAAGATCAAAATCATGAACACAGGAGGATCAATGATCACAGGGGGAGTATGAGTGTTGTCATCAATTCCAAGGGGGGAGATGGTTGGAAAATTGGTTGTCATTGATGTCAACCCTAGAAGAAGCCCCGAAGTAGGTCCAGACGCCCTAGAAGTGATGGGTTTATTTGAAGGATTCTCCAAAGTGGTCCCCTCATGGTGTATCTCTAAGCATGGCCCTCATGGGAAAATTCTTTGAAGAATACTATAAGTAACCCTAGTTTTTAAGAAAATAAGTTACAATGTATGGTCAAGAAGCCTTGAAAATATGGTTAGGAAGCCATAGAGGCATGGTCATGGAGCCTAGAGTTGAATGGAGAAAAAGAGTATGAAGGACATTGCAAGTGCATGCAATACCTCCATGGATTGGCAGTCCTCATCAAGTTGTTTCAAACTGTAGGTGGAACGCCACACGGTTCCTCACGATTGAGGAGATATGCCCTCCTAAAGATGATCGTGTAAACTTTCCCCCTAAACGGTTGCAAACAAGAAGTTATTCTTCCAAGTACCTACTTTACTTGTCTTTAGGGCCGACCTATAACTGCTTGTTTGCAAACATTTTTCTCCTATCAAGAATAAATACACATCAAGAGCCTCTTATTTTCATTAAGGAAGGTTGTGATCTCTTAGAGCAAGTGACGTAGTGGAGTTGTGCGAAGGATGGAGTTCTCAGAGATGCATATGTGAGAAGGGTTTTCGGGAAATCCTATCTGAGGTGACCCCCGCGGGTCAAGTATAGGATGTCCCGCGAGGACCCCACTAGTTTTCCAAGACTCATCATGCGAGGCCCCGCTCGTTGCCCAGTCTAGTCCCATGAGGTTGAGGAAGGGTTTGAAGAAGATGTTATTTTCTTGATGTTGAAGTTGAGGAAGGTTTGATGATCTAAGATATCATGCACTAGGGTTTTCACTTGATGAAATTCATGTTTTTCTATATGTATTTGAGGCACATCTTAGAGGTTTTGGTACATGCTTGAGGCATATCTTGGTGATTTTGGGCATATGATTTGGGGGACATTTTGGAGATCTTGGCATAAGATTTATGTGGTTATTGGGGTTGAACCAATTTTGACGATGATGATGTATCAATATTAGTGACAGTAACAGTGACATGTTGATTCTCTTATTTATATTTAAGGGAGAAAGGAAGGGGCAAGGAAAGGGGGTTGGAGCCTCTTTTCAGTTGAAGCTGGAGAATTTAGGGAGTTGTAGATTCCTTCAAGTTGGAGCCTTTAAACCAGGGGGTTGGTGCCTCCTTCTATTTGGTGTTGGAGAATTTTTGGAAGTTGGTGCTTTCAGTGGATGTAATCTTCTGATACATTAAAAATCGTTCCATGGTTTTCTCCCATTTGGATTTTCACTTAAAATTCTTGTGTACAGTGTATCTGTGGTTATGTGTATATGCTATCTAGAATGAAATCATAAGTGATAAATTGTTGATAACTTAATGTTTACATGTTGTGGTTAAAAATGGTAAAAAGTGCCTAATACTAATTCATCCCCCCCTCTCAACATTATTGAATATTCCAATAACCTCCTCCACTCTTATATCTTAGTCGACTACCATTTTTACTTGCCCTCTTCTTTCCATGATGCACTTGGATTTCTTGACTGCGAGAGTTGATTCAGACAATGAGCTCCTTTTCTTAGGTTCATGAGAGAGAGAGGTTTCAGAAGTTTCAGAGGATATCTTTGTCTCTTTTTTCCGAGCTTTTTCAGCTTCATGGACTGAGAGATGCCATCCTTTTTAGTGTAGAAATGGATCGGGGCTAGAGTTTCCTTTGAATCGCTTTCAATTGGGTTGGGATAATTACGATCTATGATCTGGCTGGGGGAATTAATGATTGTATTCGACACTCCTCAGGATATTCGTTCATTCTGATCATTTGGCTCTAGAGGACTGTCGATTGAATTCTATGGTGGTGAGCAAAGTTGATGTTGGGTATGTGTTATATTCTTTGCACGAGTAGTAGTGTATATGTTGTGTCGGATGGGCTGGGAAATGTGTCGCATTTTTGCCTCTTTTTTCGTGTTGCCTTGATTTTTGTGTCCATTGTTGGGCGGTTTTTTGGCACATGGTTTTTGTCGATGGTTTTCTATTTCCGGTTAAGGAATTAGGGTTGTTGACTAATCCAGGTCATTGAGTTAGGGTTTTGGATGTTGTTGGCTTATATATGTATATTGTATTGTAAACAATGTATTACTGTGAATGAATATAGAATATGTTGGTTTTCCTGGTTTGGGTTTCCAGGGGAAAAATCTCTGTGTAATGTTTGTATTTTCCATTGTATCTTTTATGTTCTTTTACTAAAAATTTGTTTACAGTAAATCTTGTACAAGGTTAAAATCTACATTTGGTATCAAAGCTTTGTTGGCTTTATGGGGACGCCTTTTTGGTCAAGGGTTTGTCTTGGGACTGTGATAAGCCTTGTTACAGTGGGAGAGTTGTGGTATTGATTTTTCAAGTGAAAAGAAATGGCGAACAATTCGAAAATGGCAGATCGAGAAGTTTAATGGGAAAAGTTTTGAGCTGTGGAATCTCAAGATGGAAGATCTGTTGGTGGACATAGATCAGTGGATCGCGGTATATATAGGCACTGCACCTATAGGAACTTCAATAGATGAATGGAAAATTTTGGATTGGAAGGTGAAGAGCACAATCCAACAGTGTCTCTCAGATTCAATATTATTGAATGTGTCGGAGGAAGCTACAACCAAGGATTTATGGGATAAGTTGGGGAATTTGTATCAGTCTAAGTTTGTAGTATAAATTATTCCTGAGAAAGAAGTTGTATAAGTCGAGGATGAGAGATGGAGACTCGGTGGAAGAGCATTTGAACGCCTTCAATACTTTGGTAAGTTAGTTAGTATTTGTTGAGATTAAAATTTCGGATGAAGATAAGTGTATCAATTTACTGTGTTCTTTACCAAACTCATGGGATAGTCTTGTTATGGCCATAGGTAGTAATACAACTACCTTGAAGTTTTATGAAGTGGTCTCATCCTTGTTATCGGAGGAGATTAGACAAAATAATATGGAAGGACAGAGCACATACGCATTATTTGCAAGAGGATGCTCCCAGGAAAGAAATCGATCTAAGTTCTCAAGTGGGAGATCTAAGTCTAAGGGTAGATTTGAATCTCCCAAAAATTTTGTAAATGTATGTTGGGGATGTGGAAAAGAAGGGCACTACAAGAAGCAGTGTAGATCCAAAGTTGAGAAAAAAAAGGCATCTGATGGATCTCCTTCTACAAAAGAAAAGACCTCCAAGGAAGAAGGAGGGGATGTGTACTTGGATTCTTCAAGCACACATGCCGATCATAAGGCATGGTTGGTTGACTCAGGTGCTTCCTTTCATATGACTCCCCACAGGGAGTGGTTCTATGAATATGAAAGGTATGATGGACGTAATGTTTTCCTAGGTGATGACTCGACAACCAGAATCATAGGTCAAGGAAAAGTCAAGTTAAGGCTCATAGATGGAAGGATTAGAACACTACATGGTGTTCTTCACATCCCAGGATTGGCCAGAAATTTGATTTTTGTAAGCAAAATGGATGATGCAAAGGTAAAAATATTTGAAAAGGAAACCTACAGGATGGTTCGAGGAGCTATGGTGTTGTTGAAGGGAGTTCGGTTTGGAACTCTCTATAAGCTGAAAGGAAACAATATTAGTGATGGGTGTAATAGTTCCATTGTTCCTGATATTGGAGTTGAAGAAGAAAGAACTCCTATAGTCTCTAGAAAAAAGGTTATGTTGTGGTATCAAATACTGGGGCATATCGGAGAGAAGGGTCTTCGACTACTACATGATAAAGGTATGGTTGAAGGTATGTCTAACTTCTCTCTGGATTTTGATTTTTGTGAACATTGTGTATATGGGAAGCAAAATCGGGTAAGATTCCCCTCTGGTGCAACGAGGGTAGAAGAAATTTTACAGCTAGTTCACAGTGATGTTTTTGGACCTGTGTCGGTCCCATCATTGGGAAAATCTGTGTACTATGTCTCATTTATAGATTAATTCTCGATGAATACTTTGATATATTTCCTCTGGAAGAAATCTGAAGTCTTTGACAGGTTTAAAGAGTTTAAGGCTCTTGTTGAGAATCAAACAGAGAAAAGAATTAAGGTGTTGCGGACAGATAATGGCAGAGAGTTATGTGGGAATGGATTTGAAGAATTATGTAAGAAGTGCGGTATAGAAAGGTAGAAGACTACTCCATATACACCTCAGCAGAATGGAGTTGAAAAAAGGATGAATGGGACGTTGATGGAAAAATCAAGGTGCATGCTTAGTGGCGTCGGGTTAGGGAAAGAATGTTGGGCAGAGGTAGTGGGTACTACATGTTACATGGTCAACATATCACCCTCATCAATGTTGGATGACAAGAATCCACGAGAGGTATGGACTAGTAAGAAACCTTCTCTCACACATCTCAAGGTATTTGGCTGTGATGCATATGTTCATGTTCCAAAAGAAAACGTGAGTAAGCTAGATAAGAAGGCTGAAAAGTGTATCTTTATTGGATATAAAGATGGTCTCAAAGGTTATAAGCTTTAGAACCCATAAACTAAGAAGGTAGTGTATAGCCGAGATATGTTATTTAGAGAAATGAAGGATGTTGTTAAACAATAAGTCCTACCAAGTAAGGAAGAACCAGAGAAAATAGAGTTTGATTTAAAGGATGATGAATCAGACTCTACAGAAGAATGGGAATTAGAAGAAGAATATCCTCATACTCCAGTATTGAGGAGATCGGTTCGAGAAAAAATGCTACGAGAAACATATACTCCATCTTATTTTCGTTCAATTTTTGCTTTATCTATTACTGATGATGATCCTAGAACTGTCAGGGAGACAGTGGGTTCAGAGGATGGAAATCTCTGGAAAAAGGCAATGGATGAAGAAATGGCAGCCTTGGATAAGAATGAGGCTTGGGATTTAGTGGAGTTGTCGACTGGAAGAAATCCCATTGGAAACAAATGGGTATTTAAAAAGAATTTGAATGCAGAAAGAAAAGTGGAGAAATAAAAAGCTCGGTTAGTAGCAAAGGGTTATTCCCAGGTTGAGGGAGTTGATTTTGGTGAGATTTTTTCTCTTGTTGCCAAATTAACCTCTATAAGATTTATGTTATCTGTTGTTGCTGCATTTGATTTTGAAGTAGAATAGATGGACGTGGAGACAACATTCCTACATGGGGATCTAGAAGAAGAAATCTATATGAAGCAGCCAGAAGGATTTGTTGTGAAGGGAAAAAAGGAGTTGGTATGCAAGATGAAAAATTCCATGTATGGTTTAAAACAATCACCAAGGATGTGGTATCAAAACTTTGATACTTATATGGTGGGACTTGGCTTCACAAGAAACAAAGAGGATAATTGTGTGTATTTTAAATTAATTGGTGATCATTTGATTTATTTGGTCTTGTATGTGGATGACATGTTGGTGATAGGAAACAACAAGGAGATTATCCAGAATGTGAAAACTCAGTTGTCCTCTAAATTTGACATGAAGGATCTCGGTGCTTCAAATTTCATTTTGGGCATGGAAATTAAAAGAGATCGGAAAAAGAGGAAACTCTGGTTAAATCAGATAAAATATGTCGAGACAATATTGCAGAGGTTTAATATGAAAGAATGTAAACCAATCAAGGTTCCTATTCCTATTGGTATAAAGTTATCTGTGGATCAGTGTCCCAAGACACATGAAGAGGAGTAGGACATGTCTCATGTTCCATATGTAAGTGCAGTTGGCAGTTTTATGTATGCAATGGTTTGTACTAGAGTGGACATTGCACATGCAGTGGGAGTTTTGAGCAAGTATATATCAAAACCAAGGAAGGAGAATTGCACAACAGTAAAAAGGTTTTCAGGTATTTGCACGGCACTGCTAGCTATGGATTGTGCTACCAAGGAAGACCGAGATTGGACAGAGTGTTGGATATACATGGCTTTGTGGATACAGACTAGGTTGGAGATCTAGATCGTAGGAGATCCAC